>DF244721.1:1750-24046 GCA_000507305.1 Breviolum minutum Mf 1.05b.01 | reverse complement strand
AAAGGCTTTGCGGAGTTTGCACACAAAGACTGCATGGGACATTGCATCAGCATCCGTGGCTGTGTTTCGGTGAGTTTGGAAAGCCTGCTTGTCGGAGTCTCCAAGTGCTGGATCTTCGAGAGCCACACGGAGCATTGCAGCCCATGCGTGAACATGCGGCTCACCTGGGGGCAAAGCACACTTGCCTTCTTTGGCTCGCTTGGCCTTGTCTGCAAATTCTTTTGTGGCTGCCAATGGTGCTTGAACATAGTCTGAGCGCTTCGGAACAAGGAAGGTGTGAAAGACTGCTGCTTGAAGTTCGCGTACTTCTAAGGAATTCTTCAAACACAGTCGACCAATGAGGTGAAGGGCTTTGCTCACTTGCTGCTTGTCATGCCCTACTGCCATTTTTTTGGCGGGATGCTCAGCATGAGTGGTTTGCAGCTCCCACTGGTCCATGTTGTGAAACGTTCGTGGTACAACACTACTGATTTTGAACCCCTTGCCGCTGCACATGCTGAGCCATGTGATCAAACAACAAATCCAGAGTTGGAGCTGACCATCCGCAAAAACTGCAGTCCAAACTTTTGGGGGGCTCAGGGTGAAAGACAGTTTGACTACCCAGACCACGACAATGGCCAACCGACAAAGATTGACGCACATGCCTTTGCGTGGTTCGCACACTGCTGAATACACGTCGACAAAAAACACATTGATTTGTGACCACCAGTTTGCGATACTCAGGTATGTATCCATGCGTACCCCCTTGAGCGTTGGAAATGTGCACTGCCAAACGCTGTCGAGTGCTGAATGCCGCTGCGCACTGTGTACCATCTGCCACCAAACATTCACATTTGAAAGGTTCGTCCACTTCATCTGGAGTTTCTTCAAGCGCAGGCTGCAACACAATGTCTGGTTGATATTTTGGCGGTGGAATTGAAACACTGCAAGGAATTGCTCTAAAAATATTGACATCCAAGCGAATGAAATCTTCTCTAAGATCTTGAAACAATCGTAATGGCTGACCGGCCATGAAAGAAAGAAGCTGGTCGCCTTCTTCAATTTCTGCCAACCTATGAATGTTACGATGAAATTGTTGCGCCCAAGGGTTGGCTGTAGAGGAAATATTACCAGTGTCATCAATTGTGGGTTGGGATTCAAAAGAAAAAGTTCCAAAAATACATGCGAACCATACGGAATGTAGAGAAGGCGTTCGCGCCATGGACTGATACCACTTAATTCTTCGAATGAAAAGTTCATCCTTGCTTGGCAAACGACGAAGAAAAGCCCACACAGCAGAAGAAGGAAGCGCTTTGTACACAACTGTGCCGTCTTCATTTTCAAGTTTCTTGCATCCTTGACCCTGCATGAGTTTCCGCCCATACCGTAGGACACAGGAATCCAATTTACTGTAAGCAGATTTGTCCAATACACAAGCCTCCATACCAGAGAGAAGGGGGGTATACACCATACCTCGAAATACGCAAAGTTTACCTCGATGTGATTATCTTCTTGACAGGCGGGACCAGAAACGCCCACAAGCCACCCATCCCCGTCGTGCTGCAACAATCCTTTCTTCCACTTCTGAATTTGAAGAACCATTGAATGTATATGGGGGGCCCAAGTATCGAACCTTGCGACACACTTTTCCCGACACCAAATTGTCCATAAACATTGCTTTGTACTGAGCACGTGCCCCTGACCCAGCAAAGAACGGAACGTGTTCTTGTTTGTCTCGGTTTTGCCCCAACCCAATGCTTGCAAACTCATGATCAATGCGATTGCTAAGACAAACGGATTTTTCTGCGAGCTCTTGTGCACACCGACCGCAAAGTTTTCCTGCAACATCATCAGCATAGGAAGACAACGACACATTGACATCCACATTGTGTATGGGATCCCTAACATCCAGTAAGTTCTCAGAATCCAATGATCGAGACTGCTGTTGAACAGTATCAAGGACAGGATGATACGGTTCCAGAAAAAGCTGCGCAGCCAACGCATCACCCTGAAGGGTGCCCGACCCTGTCTGTAGTTCAAGGGTGCCATCACATGCATGTACTTGAATAATTGCTTGTCGGAAACGTTGACACAGTAGATTCTTATCTGCTGGAACGGATATTCGGTGTATTGTCTGGTCCAAACATTCAAAATGAACACTGTAAAAAGCATTGGCGCAATCATAAAAAGATGTAAGATGTGAAATTTTCGCTCTACGCAATCGAAATCCCAAACATTTCTGTTGAAAAGTTGGTTGCAAACGACTTTTTTGGACGGCATACCCTGCTGCATACGATCTTGATGACTGGGGAATACATCTTGCCCACAAATGATTGTAAAATGCTCTTCCAAATGGATCAAGCAAATTGATAAGACGTAGAGACCTACAGCCTGTCTTGTTATTGCGTTTGTCCAGTTGTTGGGTAGAACTGCGGTGCCATGATAGGGGTGACTGGTCAAACTGTCTGATGGCTTGCAGTAACTGTAAAACGCGACACTTGAATGAAGACGTGACAGGTGACTGATACCCAACTCCATGAAACAAGCTTGTTTTGTAGTATTTCGGGTGGAATAACTGCCTCCAACTGATGTTCAAAGTTCCGCATCACGGCATCATGGTGCCTCTCAAGTTGCTCATACTCATCAATAGCTGCATCTCTCTCTTGACGAGTTGCATCAGGATCTTGAGCTCGCGCAAGAGCTTCGTCCTTTTCTTTCTCAAGTTCCTGGAGCTTCTTGTATGTCTTGTGCACCAATTTCATGGAACCAGGATCCTTGGCGGCGAAAATGGAGGAAGCCTGCTTGAGTTTGTCATACGTCGCAGGACTTAATCCACCAGCTTTAACTCCACCTCCTCCGGTCTTCCGTTTTGTGCCTCCTTTCCGGTCGCGCCACCCGAAGGTCTTGCCTCCTTTGCGCACATTCTGCTTTGGTGCGCCCATTTGTTTTCCTCGCGCTTTCCGGGCGCTCGCACGAGCTTGCCTCTTATTGTCGGTCGCGATCATCTTGCGCGTTGATTTCTCATCGTCACACATCAACGAAGGAAACAAAGCAGTGTCCTCGTCATCAACACTAGTGACGATAACCATGTCCGTAAACGGACAGTTGAAGCTGGGGGTATACTGGTTGTCCATGCTCTGAATAAGCTGCTCCAACTGTGGCGCCGACACCGCGCAATTGAATTGCGCCATTCCGGGGACTGCACAAATGTGCATGCCCGCGATTGGGCAAAGACTGCCAGGGGAATCGCATCGGAAGAGTGGGGTTCCACTCCACCCCGGTTCGGTATTCAAGTCATGAAGAACCACGCCTGAAAGCGCGGTGAAGCTGGGCATTGATTTCATGGAACCGCTATGCACAGCTAGCGGCTTCCATTTGCCATTAGAAACAACCAAATGTAGGTAAATAATCCATATATGGAGCAGATGGGAACCTTTTAAACAGATTTTCCAACATTGGGGGTGTTACAGCATCTTCTGTAAAACCCACAAAGCCTCCTGAAGTGGGTCAAGTGGGTCTGCAGATTCTTTCCCCGATGGATTCAACTAAAATCACTCTAGTCTAATATAGCCTATACCGTACCTACCTAGACAACACTTAGGTCCCCTGCTACAAGCTTTGACTTTTATTGACTTACATCTTTTAACAAAAACAGCAAATTTCAAGGGGCTAAGGGCTTTTCAGGGACGAAAAACCCAAGATTTGCACAGATACTACGTCATCTATCTGGTTGACCAAGTCTAACACTTCACCAAGCTGACAATTCGGAAATAAGGCTGACAACCTCCTATACTTTAGTACCCACTCTAGCAAATCCGTCATGTGGAGAAACTTGGATATACCCTTCCTACCATAACCCATGGTCCGGATCCATGTGGATGGTATATTTACCTCCATGAATGGTTGGTTTCTATGGCAACTTAGTAGGTAAACATACAATCGTCCCATGGATGCGTCATGGGATAATCATGGCTCAGTACGAAATGGCCCTAGTCTCCAAATAGTAGTTACCTTTCAAATATCCCACCGTTTTCCATGTAAAACCAAAACTTCTGGGGGGAGAAAGGGTAAGTTTTGACAAGAAAAATGAAAAACTGGTGGAACCCAACCATCTTATAAATATATTTAGGGGCCACAAGTCAACGGATCCTAAGTCAACCCTTTCGGCGTCATGAGTCCGAACTCCAGACATGAGCAACGTTCAAAACCCTGGCATGACATGAACCATTATGACATGACATGAACCATTGAAATACTGGCTTGTTATAAGGGTAGTTATAATCCAACTCAGTAGTCCTTATATTGGTTCAACTGGGTAGTATAATAGCAACTTGGTAGTTCAAGATAAGGATTCCAGTTGGTTCATGATAGGATCCTTCTATTGGCTTGTTATAATCCAACTGGCTAGTATTTCATCCCATATACGGTGGTTTCCTAAAATAGTGGTACCCCAAAATGGATGGTGAAAATAATTGAAAACCCTATGAAAATTGATGATTTGGGGATATCACTATTTTTGGAAACA
This sequence comes from Breviolum minutum Mf 1.05b.01, assembly GCA_000507305.1. NCBI lineage: Eukaryota > Dinophyceae > Suessiales > Symbiodiniaceae > Breviolum > Breviolum minutum. The sequence goes on along the minus strand of DF244721.1, from coordinate 19,542 downwards.
CCCAAATGGTGATTTCCAAGCATTTTTCTATTTAAAGATTTGGCAACCATCATCCCAATTGTGTGATTGGCTAGTATTTCATCCCTTATATACAGCAAAAAAACCCAGGGTTTGGGTTGGCATCCCTCAGTTCTTCATGGCATCCTTCGGTCCGGTGTCATGCATCTTAGATCTGAGACACCCGACAGCCAGCTGAGAAAAGTCCAAAACTGCAGGTGGAAAGCCTGTTTTGGTTGCAATTTCAATCAGGCCAAACCCTCAAACTGCCCGAAATTTTAACTTGCATATACCAAAGAAACTACCATCATTTCAATGGAAAATAATTCGGATCTGTCCAAATCACCATATTTTTTGTGGGTAGATCTCGTCGTCATTCTGTTTGCAAAAAATCTATGGACAACAAAAAATCCCTCAATTTTCACCAGAGCTCCAGCAACCTTTCAATACTTAGGTGATGTCCCAAACCCAAGGTGAGGAATATAGCTTGAGTCGGTGAGATTTCAAAAAGATGTTCGCCCCAAAAAATCGAATATTCAAAGTTGAAGGTGACTAGTTTGTGGTTTTTTTCCACCTGAAAAAAATGTGTTCGTCAAATGGAATCATCTCCCCAGGTAGGTAGGGGTGAAGATATACTGTGAAATATTTGAAACCACCACCTAGGTGATATGTTTTCGATTTTCTTGTTCAGGGCGTGAATTCAGATGGAACATGTTTTGTTGTTTTTTTTAACTAAAAAGGGACCCAGATGTCAAGGATGTCATGTGGGGAGACGTTGGGGTTTGTTCTTGTTTCAATCGTAAAATAAATCACTCTAATGGAGGTTTGCAAGATGGATCGGAATTGTTTATTTGCAACATAGTTCATTTGCAAGAGGTGCAGGTACACAATGTAAGTTCAATACAGTCATGTCTCAAATATCAAAAAGTGTTCCAAAAAAACAAGTTTCCCTTACGGGTTGGTTCCTCACAGGTTCAGATTGCTGACGATTCCATTACAATCACCACCATTTGGCAGGGGTTCTTTCATTACCAATCCAAACAACCTTTGGACCCCAAACCCCTATGAAAAATGATAAACATCACGATTTTAGGCCCTAAAATATGGGCCTTAAAACACCCCTAAGAATGAAGGAAACATGGGTTGGAATGGTGGGATGATCCTCCAAGTCAGGGTTTTTTCGGCATTTGCGTTGATAAGTACCAATACACGTATACTTGGGGCTACTTGGATGTCCCAGGAAGTTAGTAAATGGTTAGTCCATGGGTTATAACCTACTTCTAAATGTGGTATATTAGGGTTACGACCCAGTTACTAACCTTTTACTAACTTCCTGTGACATCCAAGTATGTTACCAATCCAAACAGCGAACAAAAAAACACTATCTTTTGGTTTTTTGGGCAAAATCCCTTCAAAATCATACATTGTAGCATCAAGAACTTGATCTCCAAAAGTGGGTCCCGTCAGACCTGCATAGCCAGCGCCGACCTGGTGATGATCTCTTCCCAAGAGTGTGAGGCCACCCAAAAAAATAAAGGACTTCTAAAAGCTAAGGGGAAAAAAGGGCTAAAAACATCTAAAAACAACAAAAGAGATGAGAAAGAAAGGGCTACAACAAAAAACAACTTTGTGGACATGGACAGCTTTTATATCGGATCTATTAGGGAACAAATGAGGTCATCCAATTTTTACTATTTCAACGGATTCCCGGATAACCCGAACTTTGACAGATTTCCCAATAGGATTTTCAACAAGATGCAACAAGATCTGACTGAACCGTTCAGGTACAAGGCAAATGTTGCCTTCCTTTGAGGCAGCAAAAATAATACTTGAATGAATGTATGTGCAGGCATTCTTGTCAGAAACCCTTCAGTTTCGAAGATTCGAACGAGCTACTGCTGATGGAAGAAATCTGGCTAACCAGTTGATACCTGACATGGTAAATATCCCTATGATTTATAGGGGTTGCGTATATCTCACATGGTTACCTGGATTTATTCCATGAACGGCATGATGGCATTCTACTTGTGTGTATAGAGTTCTCATAGGCTATGTCTGTGTCAAACGTTTTCGAACAAAAGGTATAGCAAAGGATTGAGGTTCATTTGTATAGTGACAAAACTCCAAACAACTTGATTTGCTCCCCCGAAAACTAACATGACAATGGAAAAAACACCTTTGAAGATGTATCTCCTATTGAACAGTTGTAATTTCAAATTGCCAGATCAGTTTTTCAGGGCTGTAGTTACGGTCCCCTTTTTTTTTCAGCTTCACTCCTTAACTACCCCGGCAAAACCTGGTTGGTTCAAAACCTGGTTGGTTCGTGACAGGATCCTTAAAATGGTTTGCGATATATTCCCTATGTAACTGCAGGTGGTATTTCATCCCCGGTTTTTCGGCAAGTAATCAAGGTGAAATACTCACTGCTGACCGTTTGCCAAAAAAGTGTTTCTGTTTTTAATGCCAAGCAAAGGCACAAGGAACGTTGACACACCAAATCGCGCAGAGTGTTGCAAGGACAAGACCTATTGTGAAAAGCCACCAGATTTGGATCCGAACCCAAGGAATCAAATTCCATTATACTGGATTGGTTAATATGGATCGACTTATATGGTTTATTATAGTCCCTATAAATACTGGGTAGTATAATAATCCACTATAACAACCCAACCAACCATGGTATTTTTCGTGGCTCAATTGGTGTGGGATTAATTTTTGAATTTCGTGTACAGATTGCATGCCGTAATCCTACAGGCTAGTCTCAAGGTTTGACTGCACATGTCACACACCGGAGATCGTTGGTTGTTTTTTTTCAACCTGGGGATGGATGTATAAGCTATAATTATAGAACTTTTTTAGTAGTAATAGATTTGAATGATGGTTGTTTTTACATAGTTGATATGATAGCACTTAGTACTGTAGTTGTTTGATACTAAGGTTCGAAACAAAAAACATAAGTTTTTTTGGTGGGGATTGATTCATCATACTTACCCTGAAAGTCAAAGACTATCAAAAGTATAGTTTCCTGACAGTGTTGGTTGTAAACCCTTACTAAAACAATACACTCCCTAAAACTAACATCGCCCCCAAAAAATAGTGGCTTCCATCTCCTTTTCCAGGGGTCGATTTTCAGGGGCTATGTTAGTTTCAGGGAGGGTAGTCTTTACAGAAGTATTCCCCTTTCCAAATTCTCCAGGAAAAGAAGCGGCTCCCACCAGGTATTTCTAAACAGACCGAGTAATTTAAGCCTGATTCTACTCGGCAAACTCTAGGTCACAAACGCTAAGAACTTTGAACTGTTGGTATAATCATATATGTAAAAAAATCACACTACATCACACTATATCCATAGTTTTATAGGTTAAAACAACACATCTACAAATTATATACCACTCAACTTTGATTCATCTTCACCAATTCTGGGGTGTAAAGAACAAATCGAAAAAATAAGAGTTGAAATCCACTGAAAAAAATACTGTAGCTCTTTTCAAGAACTCTACCAGTACAGTATGGTGTAGATTTGTCAATGACACCCCCTGAAAACTACGGAAAAAAACACTGGAAAAACAACCTCATCATTTAATTTGAAGATGTATATCTCCTATCAAACATGGTGTTTTTGGGAGCCAGCTATGTGGATGTTTAATGGAGTTTTTCACTCGACATTTTACACGGCTCAGGTCTCCGGTTCTTTGCCGAGGCACTGATCCAAATGTTGCGACATCCAAGGCCATCCTGAATTTTCAGGGGAAGTTGTAGGTGTTTGACCCTGAAATTATTGTTGCCAAACCCCTGGCAACAAATTGTGTTTATATAGATCTGTATAGGTACCATCTGTGGCGGATTGGATAATTTCCGAAAGTGTTTGTAGAAGGGACAAATCTGCAACCTTGATTTTTTGGCAGCAAAACGTCAAGCACTGGAAGTCAAAGACCATTAAAATAATACCTAGTCGGTGGTTTCTCAACCCCTTTGAACAAATATGCTCGTCAAATTGGATCATTTCCCCAGGTATGAGTAAAAATTAAAAAAATATTTGAAACCACCACCCAGTAATACTCTCTAAGTAACGATCACATATCCCACCTTGGGAAAAGAAAAATCCTCGACTCAAAAAGTGCCAGGGCCTTGGAGGTTAGTATGTTAGTTGTAGTCCCCAGTCTTTGGGGATGATTCAAATTCCCCCTTGTTTTTCAAAAAAATAGTCGACTTGGTGATTTCACCGATTTCTTTACAGGCAAAAGTGGAGTCATGTTTATCCAGCTTTCGCTCCCCACTGTCACCACTAAGATCATGATAGTATTGATGGTAACCAGAAATCCGGCGGTGGCTAACCAGTGGAGGTTGCTACTTGATTTACCATTATTTACATGGGTTTTATACCTCCCAGGTGGTTGGGAATGGGATTTCTGAACCATCAAAAGATATCTTTAGGACCAGGAATCCCAAAACTTAATCTTCCCGGATCTTCCATCTGCATTCTGAAATGATGATGTTTGGGGTGCCAAAAAACACCATCCCCTAGGGTTCAAACAGCACCCGAACTGGAAGATGCTGGTTTACATTCCCTCCTGTTAGGTATGAAAGGGGAGCATTGGTCACTACGGGATGACCTAGGACCTGAGCAGATGCCACATCTTTCACCCTGAGTTCTCCGAACAAAAAAGAGCCCAAGCGAATGGCAGAGAAGAGAAACATCACTGGTCCTGCAATATTTGAGTCGAGTACAACCCCGAAATTTGGCAACAGTTCGCCCCCTGTTACCCTTCTTCCCATAATCATGGTTCAGTGGAAAATGGGTGTATCTCCAAGCAACACCACCAAAGTTAAACAGTTCGCCCCTGCAAAATGATGGTTGGACCATGATCCGTTCCTCTCGGGGCCCGGCTGATTTTCAGAGGCGAACTGTTCAACTTCCAGGGAGTAGGTCAAGTGAAAGTCGGCCGAAGAAAAAGAAACAAAATGATTACCCATAGGATCCATGGGACTGGTATATTTACCCACATGACATGGTCGACTTTTCTTTAATGGTAAATGTATAGGTACATATACCAGTCACATGGATCCTATGGGTTATGATTTATCTGAGACAAACATTAAAAAAATCTATCGATTCGAAATGTCAGATCATTTCTGAAGAGAGGATCATTTTTCTATTCCACTTCCATGATGGAAAAAAGGTAACCAGGTAACCATTTGGTAGTTGGGTGTGATCCACTTTCTCCTGGGTTGAAAAAAATTGACACACCTCCTTCCTAGGAACCAACATGATATGGTCGCCTTTTTCAAAAATCATCCCCAAACTCAAAAAAAGAAAAAACACACCATTTCTGAAACGCCCACAAAACAAAAAACCATCAACCAAGATTTACAAAAAGTGGCCGGGAAAATTGCAAAAACGGCATTGAGTCGAGTTAAGGTGCTTTTTGTTACGAAAACCACCATGAATGAAGTGACCGAAATTTCCCCAATGTTTTGGAGGTAAAACTGACAATCTATTTTTGAAATCACAACCAAAAGTCATGGCAAAAGCCAACCCCTGCGGATTTTAATCCTGAAATTTTCTACCAGAGAAATGGTCATTTCGGAAAAGCCGTGGTGCTTTTTTATTCAAATTCCGGGCCAAAAAACCCTCATAATTGGAGGATCACCCCAGTTAGTAAGTAGCCAGAAAAAGGCCATTTGGAAGGGGAATAACCCGATCCTTAGGGGACTTACGATCACCATGGTTATACTTACAAGTCCTGGGATGATCCTCCAAGTAGAGGCCACCCAAAGTCAATCAATGAATTTGTTTTTTGTCGGGTAGAGACCTGGACGCTGAAGACCATGAGGTATCAACAAAATATCCAGATCGGCAAAATCCAGTGCCAAAAGCAGCAAGCCCATTCTGGCGAGTGAGCACGAACGTGGAAAGCAACGAACCAACCAGTGAGAGTGAACAGTTTCGTTTTTGTTGTTCTAGAAAAAATCCGGTACTCCAATGTGTTCCTTTTTCCGTGATATTTGAGGGGTTCAAAAAAAAAAAACGAACGATTTATGGGAAGTGACATCTTTCCTATTTGGGAGATGTCTGCATGCCACCACCCCCAAGCCAGGCCCAACTCACAGAGAAGCCTCTTGAAAAAGAGATGCTCGTCAATTTTCTATCATAATATGCTCGTCAAAAAGATGTGCCCGTCAAATTGGATCATTTCCACATTCTTATATTCATGGGTTTTTGAACTTTCATCCCCATATAACGTTAGTGTAGCATTTCATTCCCTATATACCATTTCCCCATTTGTAATTCCAGTTATATACAAAATCCCTTAATTAAATGCTTTATTTATCTCCCCGGCCTTTAAAAACAACCAACCAAAAACTAGCCACCTTTTTCCAACATCCTGCGAAAGGCCTGGAAGTTGCAAAAAGCAGCAGAGGAAAGTTGATACGAGTCACAGATCGTGCAGAAGGAACCGAACCTCCCAGAGCTGCCGTGTAGGATGTCCCGTTGGAAGGAAGGGGATGGGTTGGAAGTTAGGATCAATGGTGATCGGATCAATGGGGGTTTTGTAGGGGTTACAACCTATAGCTATATTGGGGTATAATCTAAATGGGGTATAACCTTATATATTTATAAATGTGGGTGATCTATAATTGGGGTATTTCACCTATAGTTATTTAATAGGATATTAGGTATAATCCCTTCCTTAGGGCATACCTGGATTCTTAGGGAATGTTGAGTAAATGGCTTATTTCACCTACTTATAAATGGGTTTTGTTGGGTTATAACCCACTGATCCTAACCTTTGATCCTAACTTCCAACGGGACATCCTAGCAGGCTGAACCGTGAACCGTGAGACACACGACACAAGGGGGTCACCGGAGCCTGACTTCATGATAGCCGATGACGGGATCTATGGCACTGGTTACCTCGCTAAAAGAATAATATGTTTCTGGAGTTGGAACATGTCAGAATACATTTCAGGTACCAAAAATGGAAGTACTCACCCTTTTTGGAAAAAGCTTTACGTCTTCCTAAAATCAGAAACCATCTAAGGGGTCGAAAACATTACCCATCCCATCCATGGAACTGGTATATTTACCGACATGAGTGGCTGGTTTTTATGGGAAATATAGCATCCAAACCATACATTTATCCAACAGTTGGGGTGGTTTACCTACATGAATGGTTGGATGCATCCCTATATTTACCTACATTTGGTTGGGGGAAATCAAACAAAAATCACCCCAACTTGGGAAGTGACCCAAACGTGAAAGCTGTGGGCCTACAGGCAAGGCCGGGGCCGTGGCAGTTTGGGCTTCCCCGACCCAAGGATGCAACGTCAAAGGTTGTGGAGGAAACTTCCGGTCGAGCCTTGGTGTTGTGGAATTGCCCAAGCACATGGGAGGATGAGACTCCCAGGATTTGGAATAAGTGGTGATTACTGAGGGAAAATCCCACAACAAAATCTAGGTTGGTGAAATATTATTCCATTTTTGGCTAAGTACACTCCGGCAATTGAACTAACATGGCGGAGACCTGGAAAATGGGACCCCGGAGTGATGTAATTTGCTATTGAACAGTTTGTTTACCAGAGGGTAAGCCATAAAAAGGACATTTGGGAAGGAGAACGTTACCCCCTCCTTGGGGGACGAAAAATCAACCATGGTTATTAGCCACTTACTAAATGGGATGATCCTCCAAGCAGGTCCCATCTGAGTCTTCTGTTGGGCGCCCTGGAGCCCGTGTTTTCACAATTCGTATTGAAAATCAAAATCAAGCTTCAAAGTGTGAGGCCTTTGTTTTTTTTTGGGGGGGTTATATATAGAACAAGTATAGGGATATATGAAGATGTTTTACAGTACATGTATTCATATATCAGTTTAACACAACCATTGAAGCAACTGAAGGGTTTTTGTTGACACTCCCCTTCAACTAAGAAACATCTGCACCACAGCAAGAATGGAAACCAAAACCTTCCGATTGGAGGTGCCAGCTATATAGTTGGGGTGGAAAGGATATGAACTACCCCTTCATCGCGTGCTTGGTGGCAAAAATGGTAGTAATCGTGGGCAGTTAGTTAGTAAGTTGGGTTATTAACTAATCATATATTATTACCCCCTTAAATAGTCTCCTAAAGACGCTTTTGGACACCACCAAACCTCCGCATGTTTTATTTGACAGTTTCACATCTTGACCCTTCGACCGTGACCGGAAAAGCACGTTAAAACGTGGAATCTCCGGGCTTTCGCACAGAAGCAAACAAACTGAAGGACAAGTCCATGTGATGGAAACTTCTCAAAAATGTAGATAAATCTAACCACCTCAGCTCTTTTTTTGATTGTTTTGGTTGGGAAGAAGAGAAAGCTGAAAAAACATCTTTCATGAAACAAAACGGGCATGTTATTTTTCCACCTTAAAAAACGGGTGGTTTGTGGTGGTGGTGGTCTTTGAGAAAAGACCGTTTTTGAGGTATTTTTGCTGATCTCCAACTTGGGAATTTCCAAACGGAGGATAAACTCCGACTGAACTTGCCGCCGACTGAACTGTCAGACGAAACAACTCAACCTGGAAAGCCAAGTGCCCTATTTTTAAGGCAATAGTTGCTGGTTTTAGGGGTAAAGTTGCCTACAAAAATAGGACACTTGGCTTTCCAGGAATTCAGTATTCCTTAAGGATCACTGGACCCTCCAATAGAAGGGATTGAACCTGTATTACGCAGGTGTAAGGCCATCAAAATAGCCAGTTTTGGGGGGTCAGGATACTTAGGGTTGTAGTTTTTTTTTTGAAAATTTCCAATGGTGATCATACCCCAAAAATCACCAAAAATACACGGTTTCGAAAGTATTTGCTATTCGTAAACAGATGATTTTTTGGGTCTGGGGTATGTTGGAGTTTTCTGAAAGAAGAGGCTATGAGGCAAAAAAAACCTGCAGATGCTTTTGATCATCCAAGTGAAGCAATCTTTCGGCAATTTCCTATGCAAATCCATGCTCATAGCATCCATGTATGGTATATCTATACCTACGTTTACCATAAAAAAAATCAACCATTCATGTAAAGGTAGATATATTAAGTCAGGTGGGTTTTCACAGGTGAGCAGTGAAAGCAAAACCCACCAGTGATATTCTATAGTGGTTGGTTCATGGGGAATGGCATATCAGAGTCCCTATATAACTGCGTAGTATTTCATCCCCAGTATAACCCAACCAACAAAGGGTTTTGATTGATCACTGTTCAAATATCAGTTACCTTTCACATATCCCACCATTTTCCCATCAACCAAAACTTCTAGTGAGCAAGAGTAAGTTTTGAATAAAATGGAAACGTATTAATAGGATTCTTAAGGGGGGGTGGTGATTCCCCTAATGTTCCCTAATGTTCCCTAAGGTTTCCCAATCCCCCCAAACGGAATCCTTAGGGTTCCCCAGTTGCACCCTCCCCTTGAACACCCCGGGACCCTTAAGAATCCTACAGCTTTTGGAACCCAAGCAACAAAGGGTGAAATGATCACTGCTTAGGAAGTTCGGCCAAAATTGAGTGAGGCAGGGGTAACATCATCACCTGATAAAAAGGCATTTTATCCAAGAGGTATATCAAAACCAATGGCTTACTAGTTGGTGGTTTCGACCCCTTGAAAAATATTAGTCAAATGGGAATCTTCCCCAAATAGGGGTGAACATAAAAAATATCTGAAACCACCACCCAGCTTATGAAATAATCCCTATATAAGGTGGATCGTATTTTCTATCCCTTACTATAAGCCACTGATTGTTAGGGCACCTGACAGAAACATTCAAAAAAAAGAACAAATGAGCCACGAAAAAAAATCCTCGTACTTTCCATTATACTGCTTGTTTAATAGGGATCCTTATAGATAATATCTTCTTCTAATCCCGGCCCTACATAATTAGATAGTATACAATCCCCTATATACACTAAATAACCATGGTTTACTTATTGACGTTTGAAAACCTTCGCCCTTTATGCGACCCAAAAGTGATCAGATCGGTCAGGTGAGTATCCCATGACGTATACATGGGAGTGGTATATTCATGTTTACCGACTAATTTACCATACAAATTAACCATTCATGAATACTGGTAAACGAATTGGTATATTTACCATATCACATTTCATGATTCATTAAATATACCCATATTTACCAGTCCCATGGATACTACGGGTATATAACTAAAACTATGATGATATGTCACTGACATGTTCATTTTGGGACTAGAATTTCCTATGGAAATATAATATATACATTTTAAACTTTGATCCTAAATTCCCTGTAAACGTTTTTAAACGTGGTATTTTAATATTGACATGCCATTTGAGTTTGGCCGAGATTCGTCCGTTTTTACCGGACTCTACAACTTCCCCGCATGCAGTTTTGTTGGGAACTGTCACACCCTGAAAGACCCTCGGTTGAAATCTACGTTCCACCACCCAAAACATAAGGAAAAAAAAACAAAACCAACCAAACCAACAAACCAAACAAACCAAACCAAGCAAACCAAACAAACGTTTGCTGGTGTCCACACACACACACACACACACACCAAATGGTATTAAAAACCGTGTGTTTTTTGACACACCCAGTTCCGGGGCATCCAAACACAAAGGAAAACACCAAAGGCGTCAGGCCCAAACCTTGAGGATGGGTCCGATGGGCCATCAAGGGCTGGTAAGTTTGGGGGATTTCATGTCCCATAGGATCCATGGGACGAACGGTATATTTACCGATCCATGAATGGTTGATTTTGATGGGAAATAAACGTAGGTAAATATACCAGTCCAATGGATCCTATGGGTGTTGGGGGCAAACCCAAAACTGACACGTTCAAACTCTGAAAAAAACATATATCTTCAAAATCGAAACACACAGAGACATGTCAAACTTTGAAGGAAGTCCACTTTACCAAAAAACACCACTAAAAAGCGGAAACTGATTTGGGTACGGCCCATGTGGCTACTTGGATGGTTGTCCGTCCAAAATTTTCTTGCCGGGCAAGTTTTAGTGAACTGCGTATAAATGAGCAGTGAAAAAAACCTTTGCTTGGATTAGGGGCATAAAAATTATCCAGTGATGTATAGGGACTGGTTCAAAAAGATAGTCATTTTATCATTTTTGCTCACCTAAAACAACAAAAATCTAGAGAATCATACGTGCCAGGGTCTAAACTCCTTATATTGGGGATGGTCATCCCACCTTTAGTAGGAATCCTTATCATGGGTATATAAACCCCTACTATTGGGTTGACGACCATCCCCTACCATAGGGAAACAATGGGAGTTTAGAACCCAGCACATATGGAAAATCCCATCAAAACCGGATGGTATCATAGATCTACATGAATCCTCTGGATGAACATCCGGCATTGAGAGCCAATTTGGGGGGAAAAAACTCCTGGAAGCTTCACCAAAATATCCAAACAACAAACGTTTTCAGGTGCAAATTGTATGCAAATGGTGTGTTCAACCCATTTGACTGGGATCCTGCTATTGGCTTTTTATAATCCTGATAGAACTGGGTAGTATAATCGTCTATATCTAGTTGGTGGTTGCTCACCAACCCATCTGAAAAAGATGCGCAAGTCAAATTGGATCATGAAAACAAAGTTAGGATCGGGGTGAAAATTCAAAAAAACAAAATGAGTTGCCACCACCTAGATTTAGGTGGGGACGGTGAGTTTTCCAGTTCCTAAGAAAGTCTAGTTTCTGTGACATGTGTTTTTTCTTTCACACCATTCGTTCGACGGAAAGAAAACATGAAACCAACCCAATTTACCAGCAATATGATCCCTCAAACGATCCTGCCTGGAAAACAGCCAGCCGGAAGGCAACCGTTAAATTTTTTGATCAACTTGTTCAAAGCCCCCAGAAACCAGCGCATCATCCAGTTCCCCCTCCAAAAAAAATCGTGTACATGTCCATACATTTCCTATGTTTTCCAGGTGTCTCATACACAGAAGAATCCACCCATCTCCTACTGAAAGAATGGATCCCAACAGCAAAAACAGCCCAACTCAAGGCTGCCGGAAAACGAGTGCATCTCAAGACAGACAAGGCCAGATCCAACCTGGCGGCGGCTAAAAAATGACGAAAAAATGTTTGGAAAAAACAAGCGAAAATATGTGGGGGGGTCCAAAAATGGTGGTACCCCGAAATGGATGGTGAAAATCATGGAAAACCCTATTAAAATGGATGATTTGGGGGTACCACTATTTTCGGAAACATCCATGTTGGTATAGTACATGGTGTAACTGTTTTTTAAAGGGTTTGTTGGGTGAATTATATAAACACCTTATTGAAGGGACCGGGACATGCCAACCGACTACGGGGTTGATTATTGTATACTGTATAAAAATATGTATAACATCTATGTATGATATGCATATAGTTCTAATAGTTGATAAGCCATGTTGCTAGTTTTTCCCCCCAACAAAAATGGGGGTCAAGGGTTTCCTTTTGCAGGGGGGGGGGGTCCACCATGGCGCCTCCCCGGGTAGCGGTTAGTGATTTATAGGTGATTTCCCAGTTCCGCCATCGGGACCGGGATTTTTTTCGGGATTTCATCCGCTTTGGTCACTTTGGACCGCACAGAGGCCCATTTGAAGCCTTTTTTCAAACTTGAAGTTGGCGAAGTTCCAACAGTTGCAACGAACAAACACCCGTCAAACATGGCGTATTATAGCTTGCAAATCATCATCAAAGGCGAACAGGCCATCTTTCCTCAAAAGCTCTGGGATTGTGATGCTTTTCAAAGAACTGCAACCGCAAAAGGCACTGTGCCCAATGGCCATCACTGACTCAGGGATTCTTATGCTTTCCAAAGACCTGCAATCTGTAAAGGCATAGTCTGCAATGGCCGTCAGTGACTCAGGGAGAGTGATGCTTTCCAAAGAACTGCAATTTCGAAAGGAATTGCTTTCAATGGACGTGACAGATGCAAGGATATTGGTGCTTTTCAACGAACCGCAACCGAAAAAGGCATGGGACCCAATGTACGTCACTGACTCAGGGATTGTGATGCGTTCTAAAGACACGCAATTTCGAAAGGCACCGTCCCCAATAACTCTCACAGACGCAGGGATAGTGATGCTTACCAAAGAACTGCAATTTCGAAAGGCAAACTCCCTAATGGAAGTCACCGACTCAGGAATTGCCACCTTGACCACCTGATTGCAGTTTCCAAAGGCTCCAGCACAAATTTCTGTGAGGGAGCAGGGGATGTTAACTTGAAGGAGGCCCTCCACATGGATTGCCTCTCTTATTGCGGCTTCAACTTCGCTTCTGCAAAAAATTGCAGTCGCTTCCGATTTGGCATGCAACAACCCCGCAGACTCCACTGTCTGATCATCATCTACTAACAATCCGTCGGCCAGGACCTTTACTTTGAGGATTTTGCGCTCAATGGGATCTCCACAATGCTTCTTTCCAAAAAGCTTTGCCTTCAATTCTTTAATGGTGTTTGTCGGGAGTACTTCAACGGTGAGGTCACCACCGTCCAAGGTCTTCACTTGCAGTTCGCGGGGCATGGCAGCCATGGCGGCCAGAAAACCTTCAAAAAGAACCATACATGGATGCTATGGTGGTGTCTAAATAAATCCACTGTTTCATCCTTACTAAAATACGACGATTTACAACAAATTTGGAGGTTCCCTAACTCACAAATTTATAAATTTAAAGGTTCCCTATAACTTTGAAAAACAACTACTTGGGATACGAAAAACATCGCAAGATTCCTTTCATACTGAAAAAAAGCCTTTTGAGGGAAGCAGTTTCCCCTTTTGCTTAACCTACACTCCGGTAAACTAACATAGCAACGGAAAATGGACGCTTTGAAGATGTATTTCCTTTGAAGATGTATTTCCTTTTTAAAATTGAGATTTTCTATTGCTATGTTAGATTACCAGAAGGTATTTACCAAAATCGTTGGGTGTTTCTCAACCGTTGGTGATTTTTGGGTCGCCTTGACATGCATGTCCTGTGTTTAAGAGGACCTCAGGAGCCCACAAAAACAGTAGCGACCACTGGAAAACAACTTTCGGAAGCATCAAAGTTGACGACAATACCCCTCACTTAACTCCTCACCACACCCCTGGGAAAGAAAAAAATCGGAAAAATTAACAAAAACAATCAAACATTTAACATCTATTGCCCTAGACATCCAGTCGTATCATCCCTCCTAAATTTGGGTGTTTCAGGTGTAGTTTTGAGGAGTCCAGTCATACCGAACCTCAGAACCTCGGTGTGGCCCTGGATGCCTAGGGTTGATGAACTTGGATCAACAGCCACGAGAAACGAAAATCCGGGGTGCCTTACTTTCCCATTGAATCCTTGTTATTTAGTAGGGATCCTTAGGTTTATGAAATAATCCTCACGTTAATAACTGGATGATCATACCATGTCTATCAAACTTGTATTCTAAGAGTCACGTAGCTCAAGTTTGGGATTGTTGACTTACTGTTGCACAGTTCGACCCAAAAGGAAACTTACAAAGAAACGTGTCTTCCAATCACTTGTTCTTTCGGAAGTATTTAGTTTGGGGTGCCTCAAGAGGCGGAAGATTTCCCCGCAAAATCTGACCCTCAAAATCCAACCGCTGTTGGGTAGCTGGGTGATTTATAGGTGATTTCAATTTCCCATTTCCGGATCGTTCGCGATTTTCCGGATTTCATCCGCTTTTTTTTTCGGGATGCCGAGGGATGCGAGGATCCAGAGGATAGAAAGGTGGATCAAATAAACAGCAGTTTGGCCCATGGAAAGCCTTTTTTCAAACTTGAAGCTGGCGAAGTTCCAACAGTTGCAACAAACAAACGCCGGTCAAACATGGCGTATTATAGCTTGCAAATCATCATCAAAGGCGAACTGGCCATCTTTCCTCAAAAGCTCTGGGATTGTGATGCTTTTCAAAGAACTGCAACCGCAAAAGGCACGGTGCCCAATGGCCAGCACTGACTCAGGGATTGTTATGCTTTGCAAAGAAGCGCAACCTCCAAAGACATCGTACCCAATGGCCGTCACTGACTCAGGGATTGTGATGCTTACCAAAGAACTGCAATTCCGAAAGGCAGAATTCCTAATAACCGTCACGGACCCAGGGATTCTGATGCTTGCCAAATGCTTGCAACCTGCAAAGGCATAGTCCTGAATAGCGGTCACAGAATTCGGGATTGTGATGCTTGCTAAAGACTCACAACCTGAAAACGCCCCCTCCCCAATGGACGTCACAGACTCGGGGATAGTGATGTTTGCCAAAGATCTGCAACCCTCAAAGGCACCGTCCCCAATAACTCTCACAGACGCAGGGATAGTGATGCTTACCAAAGAACTGCAATTTCGAAAGGCAAACTCCCTAATGGAAGTCACCGACTCAGGAATTGTGATGTTTACCAATGACACACAATATCTAAAGGTACTGGGCCCAATGGTCCTCACGGAATTAGGGATTGTGATGTTTGGCAAAGACTCACAATTTGCAAAAGCATGGCCACATACGGACGTCACCGACTCAGGGAGAGTGATGCTTGCCAAAAACTCACAACCTTCAAAAGCATGGTACCCAATAACCGTCACAGACTCGGGGATAGTGATGCTTGCCAAAGACTTGCAATTTTGAAAGGCACACATCCCAATGCCCGTCACTGACTCAGGGATTGCCACCTTGACCACCTGATTGCAGTTTTCAAAGGCTCGAGCAGATATCTTTGTGAGAGACCCCGGGATGTTAACTTGAAGGAAGCCCTCTGCATGGATTGCCTCTTTTGTTGCGGCTTCAACTTCGTTTCTGCAGTAAATCACATTCGCTTCCGATTCGGCATGCAACAGCCCCGCAGAATCCACTGTCTGATCATCATCTACTAACAATCCGTCGGCCAGGACCTTTACTTTTAGGATTTTGCACTCAATGGGATCTTCACAATGCTTCTTTCCAAAAAGCTTTGCCTTCAATTCTTTTATGGTGGTGGTCGGCACGACTTCAACAGTAAGGTCATCACCTTCTAAGGTCTTCACTTGCAGTTCGCGGGGCATGGCAGCCATGGCGGCGAGAAAAACCTTCAACACGAAATCGTCAAAGGTAAAGGCGAATCTCAAAATGTGAGGTGCCTCAAAGCCCACCGCGCTCCTACTAAAACACACAATTTCCACAATTTGGGAGGTTGCCTTAACTTCGAGAGTTTTCAAAAAATGGGACGCTGAAGATTGCAAGATTCCTTCATATACTGCAACATTCATCCCTTTTCTATATTCAAATAATTGCTCCCAAACCTGAAAAAACAAGAGTTTTTTGAGGGGAAAAAATGTTTCCCCTTTTACTTCCCTAGGGATCCAGTCATATTCTCAGCTGATGATTGGGCTGTCCAATCACCTTCTCAGCATAGTATTAGAGTTCCATTACCATACTCAGAAGGTGGGCTTAATCTCTATATACAAAAAAATCGTTGGGTGTTTCTCAACATTGCCAGGTTTGGTCGCCTTTGGCATGTTCCTTCTTCTTGTAGCTTTTGTTTCGCCCGCGACTTGGAAGACGTCTCAAGAGCTGGAAAAATGGCCCGGCGGCGACAAACCACAACTTTCGGAAACATCAAAAGTTGACCACCGCCGAAGAATAACATTTTGGAACCTGAGAGTTTTCACCCTGAAAGGAAAAGGAAAAGCATCTGAACCGAAGCATCATTTTCAGGTTCTATGTTAATCTTCGGGGTGTAGCATGCCCTCACTTCCTCCTGCCCACCTCTGGGAAAGCCAAAATTGGAAAAAAACATCGATGGATGTAACTTGTTGGCGGGCGGGCGGTTGGCAATCTTTGACATACGGTTCAAAAGCTGAAGAAAGGTACACTTCACACTTCACCAAATAACCGATTTCAATTCCATGTCTACTAGGATTTTTTCGAGTCACTGTTCAAGTCAGGTCATTCGTTATCCCGGGCATTCTGGAATCCACATGGACAAAAACCATCTATATATCAAACCAACAAAAACAGTGCCCCAATTTCATGACATTTCCACTCTTTGAAACAGGCTTCCTTTCAGGAATTAGAAACCGTTAAGGCTGATGATGTGCCGTTGATTTGGGTACCTTGAAAAAATTACGCCGGCGTTGACTGGCAGCAGAAGGCAGCAGAGGACACAATATGGAAAACAAATGTGCAGAAAATCGAGTTTAGACGCGCGTAGCAAAACATCTAGCAGGCTAATCGGCTAATGGTGACGGGGGGTGTTTTTTTTTTGACCTCCCCCCACTTTTTTTTGACATCCCCCGCTTTTTTTGACATCCCCCCACTCTTTTTTGACATCCCCCCACTCTTTTTTGACATCCCCCCCACTCTGTTTTGACATCCTCCCTGGGGAGAGGCACAACGTTGAACTTGAGGGTGCTGTTGTTGTAGTTGTTGTTCGTGGCGGTGTTGTTGCTGCTGGTGGTTGTAGTGGTGGTGTTGCTGCTGGTGGTGGTGGTGGTGCGTGCTGGGGGCTGACGTAGAAAAAAGCTGGAGAGGGGTTCGGGGAGAGGGTGCAATGCATTGCAGATGTTGACTTGGAGGTCCTTTGTTGTGGTTGTCGTTGTCGTTGGCTTTGGCTTTGTCTTTGTCGTTGTCGTTGGCTTTGGCTTTGTCTTTGTTGTTGTTGTTGTTGTTGTTGTTGTTGTTGTTGTTGTTGTTGTTGTTGTTATTGTTGTTGTTGTTGTTGTTGTTGTTGTTGTTGTTGTTGTATTTGTTGTTGGTGTTGTTGTTGTTGTTGTCGTTGTTGTTGTTGATGTTGTTCTCGGTTGTTGCGTGCCAGGTCTTATTTGTTGTTG
>DF244720.1:0-24046 GCA_000507305.1 Breviolum minutum Mf 1.05b.01 | reverse complement strand
ATGCCCTATCACTACTATAGCAAAAGGTCTAGCCGGATTCCAGCTCTCGATGGTATATATTGTGATTTCTACTTCATGCCTCACCGTTTTCTCACCATGCAGTATGAAGTGAGAGCTAAGATAACCCAGGATGATGCATTTGGGGAGCTTTAGAACCTTAGAGTTATGCAAAAAATCTTTTCTGTAGGTCTTCTATTCTAGTACTTTTTGTCAACTTCTTCTTCCTCATCCCAAAGAAAGGTGCCTTAAAAAGGCACAAAAATAGGCAAAATCACAGGTGTTTTCATTAAAAAGAAACTACCCGGCAACTCTGCGTTTGTGACCTCTTTAGGATGGTGAGTTCACGTGACCCGAACTCAAAAGTCTGTAAGTTGGTGACCTCCAAATCGGGGATAAAGGTTTGGGGTCACGGGCGGCTGAAGCAACTGGTAAGCCTTTCTGTTTCCTCATTTTTATATCGTCCATCATTGAGGCCGAGGCGAAATATGTGTTTTCACTAAAAGAAAGAGAAACTTGGATCTACCCCCCCACCCAGTAACAACCACCAGGATGATACATTTCTTGTAGGGTTCCCTATAAACCTTCATTCACCACTGGGCATCCTGGGTGGGTCGTGGGGCCCCGAGGCCGAGGCGAAATATCCCTGGCTGATCCTTCTATATTCTTCCAAGCGAGCGTCCCGTGGCCTCGTTGAAACCTGGGAAGAAGTGGCCTCAGATTTGGGTGCTGGTAGAAATAAGATGCCAAGCCTGCAATGGTGGAGAAAGTGCCGAAAGGTGTACGGGATGGGTGTTGAGTGGGTGTTTTTTTGTTTCTTTGTTGGTTCTTTGGAAAGAATGTTGTAGAAGTCAGTTGTTTTTTTGAAAAAAGACTTAGGGTAAAAGATCTCACCTTTTTTCTCCGTTTTTTTCACTTAAAAAGACTTAGCAAAAAGGCTTTCTTAGAATTTCTACGAGATGGGCCACAAGCAGATGACTACCAACCCACCACACAGCCAGAAAGATGATTATCACATATATGACCAACCTACTGAAGCGGGTTGAAGTTGCTAAGGATGGCTTGGTCAAATTTTGAATTTCATGGATATCTGATCTACTTTCCATGGTAACTTTTTTTTTTGAAATACATGATTCTTGCTTTCCAAGGTTTTTTCTTTTAAAACACATCTTGCAGAACAAGCAGAAACATTAAGAACAAGAAAACCTTCCTTCCAAACGAAAAACATCGACAACTTAGTTCGAAGCTGCTTCGATTCATCCTATCAGATCTGTCATTTCTAGCAGTGATCAAAAACCTGGTTGATATACATATTGGATCATACTTCCCCGTTATATATGGGATTTTTGTAAGCCATTAATAAGGATCCCTATTTAACCAGCCATTATAATGGAATGTCATGAACCCAAGGAGCTGTGGGACCTGTTGTGTTGGAAGCCAAGGAAACGGATGAGCCAAAAGGATCGACTGGAAATGCTGGCCGAAACGTGGCTTCACAGGGGAAGCTGAGCATGAGAAGCTGAATGTTGCTACTCCCTCCCTGTACCTGAAAAATTAGGCAAGGCAAACCTTGCCCCAAACGGAAAATAAGACAAGTATCCTCTTGAAAGCCATTGATTTTTTTGAATGGGCGAGATGTGGTGCTTTTTCGGGAGTTGTAAAGGTGTTTGGGAAACTCCCATGGGATTTCCACCCCCTCTCTTTGTGCCTTGACCTGATGCTTCAGCTTGCCGAATCACTAAATCTTTGGATCTTCAAGACATAGATGGTTTCAAGTCACTTTCAGTAGACTACCAAGGCCATCATGATTTTGCTTTTGGATTGTTTCTGGTTTCTGGTTGGGAGAAAAAAGCATCCTAGGGAGTCAATATGAGACCTTTGACTGGGGCTGGCTAAGCTGTTGAAAGTGATATTTTTTTTGAGACATAGCCAAGTGGTCCCAATTCGTGGACTTGTTCATCAGGTTGGAATTGCACGAATCGTGGTATTTGACGTGTGTTTCTCCTGAGATCTTGAGCTGAAACTGAGATTTTTTTGTTTGATACTGTTGATGGTTCAGAAATCCGGCGGGCACCCGTTGAAGTTGGTAGTTTATCCCGTTATTTACGAGGCCTTGTATACATCCAAAGGGTGGTTGGCCTTGGGACTTCTGAACTGTCTGAGATGGTTGAATCCAACCAAAGAAATTACAAGAAATCCCCATGCTTCATTTCCTGTCATTTTTTTCTGGTTTTAGAGGTCCAAAATTCCACCCCAAACCACCCCCCCAGCCACCATCGCCATTTTTGTTCACCTAGGAGAAATACCATCTCCGTCTTCGGAAATCGAAGAGCTTCACCTTGAAACTGGGCGCCGTGTGTTGCGACTGCGGTGCCGGCACCGAGTCCAAAGCGTTTTGCCAACGGCTTGTGGGCCCAAGCAATGGAGGATTCAAACTGCCAACGATGCTGTGGTCCTTTCGTGGCCAGTTGCAGGTCGGGGTAGAGGGTGTGGTAAGGTTGATGTGAAGGGTGGTTCTGCTGTGGTGTTTTCCAGCAAGCTGACATCAACGACATTGCCTCCCCTGAAACTCCAAAAAAGGTTTGGGATGAGGGCCTAAGGGGTAAAACATGAACAACTATGGAAGATCCATTTTTTTTAGTGATGAATAATATAATCCAAAAAATCATGACCCGGCTCCACGAACGAATTTCCCATGATTTCCCCCAAGGCACTGTTTGCACCCCCCGAAACTAACATGAAACCCCAAAATCGACGATTTGTTGATGTATTTCCAAACGGGACATTTTCAGATTTCATGCCGAAAAGAACTCCAAGGCCAACCATTTTTTCAATGGATGTTTGGTTAAAACACGCATTTTCCATTAAAGATTTGGTGAAAATCATCCAATTGATAGCCAACCGTCAACCATTTATAATCCTGGATGGCGGTATGAGGTTCCAGGTCGAAGAGTTTCTTAGGACATTTTCTCACGCAAAACAGTTCTCAGGTTCCGTATTTCAGGAGCAGCATCCTAAGACTCATAGGGAAAATGCGGGTACCCGACCCATACCCACTAATTATATATGGTGTATGTGGGGTTGATTATTAAGGGGTACCCATCCGAAGGGGCCCCCACCATTTTCCCTATGATAGACATTGTGAAACTGGAAGATCATTGAATCATTGAATCCACCTGGACAAGGTTTCAAGCCGTTCTCCGAGAAATGCGGCTGATGTGGTACATGTCGCATTAGCACATTTGGGCTTAAGTGAAGGATCACAGGCAGGTGGTTTGAGGTTTAACGGTTTAAGTACGGCGCCTGGGTTTGAGGGAGGTTTTTGTTTTTGTTTTTTTTTTCTCTTGGAAGTTGGAGGGAACTTCGTGACTTTTGAGGGTTCTTTTAGCATGAATTATATCTAGGAGTGCTTTTTGTTAGACTTCTGTTGGATGTTTTTTTTCTTCTGCTAAGCATTGACTCCCAATATTTACATCCGGTTTTTGCTTCATGGTCGGTTCTCCAAAGAAAAAAGAATCGTTGAATCATCCACAGGTGACGGCTGGGTTGAAGTTGGGGTATCGACGTCAGCTTTGGTTAATGGTTTTTATGTAGCATCCAGCTATTGGGCTTTCTTCAGGACAGCTAGTTGTAGAGCATTTACATCCTTACTGTCTACGTCTATTATGCCTCAGCAAGGCCTTTTTGACATATTTATTTTGTAGATGTACAAAAGAAGAATAAACATGATGTTTCCATGTTTTATACATGCTTCTTAGTGTTTTTTGCCCACTTTTGACTCCACCTTCTTCCCTTCCTTTGAACATGTCAGGGCCGTGAGGACCTCTAAAGCCTCTAACGATCTCTCGTTGAACTTGGCTGGGTTTCGCGGAGGCGAGATTCGAACAATCGGGCAGGTGGCTTGTAAAGCTAAAGAAGATCGAAAAATCCTGAGTTCCTTTTAACAACAACCCTTTAATTTGAATTTTAGTGGGATGTTTTTTTCTTTTTCTGAGATTTGCTATTTCTCAAAGCAGAATATGAATATGTCAAATCTAAACAAAAATTTATCAAGCCACCTTTATTGAGATGTTGGTAAAGGTGGGGAGGTTTTTTCACTTCGCCACGAGGGTCGCCTTGGACTACGACGAAGACGGAACCTTCGGTCTGTTCACGGAGCATGGAGTCGCCATATCCTGGATTTGCTGTGGACAGATGATGAGGCAGGAAGCTTGAAATGAGGTACGAAAACCCCACCGAAAACTAACATGGCCATAGAAAATCCAGCGTTTTGATAGGTACGAAATCCAGCAAAAGATGGACGTTTTTTGTGGCTATGTCAGTTTGCTAGAGGGTGCTCGCACGAAAACTTGACAATGAAAAACAACCAGTTGAATGAAGATGTATCTTCTATTGAAAATGGGTGAATTTCCGATTAGTCATGTTAGTTTTCCGGGGTGTACTTTTTTCCTTTTAAGGGAAAGCTAGTGTAGAGTCAACTAGTTTTTGGAGTCCTGTTTAAAGACCTCAGAATCATTTAACTTCTTCTCTGTTCGATGATTTTGAACACATTCATTCGGGACGTTGGTTAAATTTAATGAAGTTTCAATTGCAATTGAACTTGAACCGGCAATTGAAAACCAGATGTCATCCCAATTGCAATTGAAACTTCATTCTTCGAGTGGGAGTTCAATTGAAACTACATCTCATTCTTGGAGTTAAGTCAAGAACAAAACCCGGATTTCATCCCATCTTTGGAGGCTTTTCACTCATCTTCCAAAAGAGAAAGCCCAAGTTTCCCATTTCCGCCCAGAATTTCATTTAGGGATGATTTTCCACTGAACTATGAATTATGGGAGGAGGAGTTTTTCAATTTTTACTACCTGGATTTATTCTTGTGAAAATGGGTGTCATAAGATAGAGGTAAAACTGACAATCCTCAAAGTATGAATCTTGGCATTTCAGATGTTTTTTTCAGGTTGCATCCAAATTTTCACAGCAATGAAAAAACCTGGCGGTGCTTATATAGAGTAGAGTATATAGGGAATGACAAATTATCCACTTATGTGGGGATTATTTCATAAACCATTATAAGGATCTCTATTAAACAACCAGTCTTCAGTGGAAAGTAGGAGTTTTTTTTTCCTGGCTCACCTATTCGCTTCCAGGTTGGCAAGGCTGGATTGGAGCTGGATGCTACGACCACCGGACGCGCTGTTGAGCTTCACGGCAGGTCGAATCCAGGTGGAGTTGGGAAGGCAAACTGGAAGACGAAAAAGATTGCATTTACTTCCCTGAAATTAAGATGTCCCTGCAAAGGAAACCCATCTTAAAAGGAAATGAATCATCTTCCAACCATCCATTTTCAGGTACGAACATGTTAGTTTTCAGGGAGGGTATACTTTTTGGAATTCCCCCCCCCAAAGCTTTAAAACAGTGAGTAGGAAATATACAACCATTGTCAACTGATTAGCACTGGTTAATTAGCCGGATTTCTGGACCATCAACAGTAGTTTGACTTATATTGTGCTTGCATCGACCATACCTTGAACCTCCATTGGTTGCTGAACCAATGGCATTCCAGGCAGCTGAACCTCCGATGCGGGGGCCAGAAATTCCGGCTGAAAACCCCGTGCGGAAACCTGGGATTCGTTGAACCAAAAAAAGGTGGAGTGAAACAATGACCCTATATCTTGGAACTATCCAGAAACCCCAGGATGCTGGCTCGACGTCACCACCAGGATGACATGTTCAACATTTTTAGGATAGGGGAAATCCCAAACCAAGCTAAACAAACCTTCATTTGTGACGTGACGCTTGCATCCTGGAGCCTACCCGGGGGGGTTCCGACCGAACCCTAAAATCACAGCAATTTTTCGGTCGCTTCCATGGATTTTGATGGTGAAACTTTCCGCAACGAATTTCCTGTTGAATGTTTGAGATCCCGCATCTTGGGTCCCAATTTTTTCCACCGTTTTTTTTTTTAAGTTTCCAAAAAGGGGGTGAATTATTTGAGCCTGAACCACCCGAAGGAAAAGTAACGGTTTGGAACCCAAAACTGGAGGTTTTGGTGGTTCAGATGATTTTCCGGATGTTAGGTGAATTTAGGTGAACCAGCCGTTCAATTTCAGGGGTGAAGCCATTTACATGTTTTTTTTTTGGGGTGGGCGAATTTGATATTTGATGATATTTAGCAGTTGGGCAGAGAAGTCACTCTTAGCTCCAATCAAGCAGTGCTTCGAAATTGATCTCCATGTAACTTTTCTCCGTTCATCTAAGATCACTGGAAAATTCCCATGAAAAGTTAAGAGAGATGTAGATATATTCATAAAAATTGAATTTCTATTCAGGAGATTCAATTTCACATGGAAAAAACGTTATTTTAACAAATTGGGAACCCCTCAAGTTCTCGTAGATTTGAGATTTCGAAAACCAATTTACGGGGATTTTTTCCCTCAATTTCCATTCTACTACCTTTGGGAGATTTGCTCAATGATCAAACTTCGGGAAGCAAAAACTTGAGAAGGGGGGGAGGGGAATTGCTTGAATCTCTGTAATCTTTGCAAAAGCAGTAAGAAGTATGTTCCCCAAACAAACATGAAATCTAATTTCATGATTGGTTTAGTTTAGTTGTAAAAACATTGAATCATTCATCATATCTCCTATTTTTTGGCAGATAGTAGGAAAAAACGAAACTCACCAATAGACCAAGGCCTCCAAGATGTAATTTTTTTTTCGTTCATCCCTCTTCATCTGACCCCAGCATCATCCTTTCCAAACGGCTGTTGAGTCGCCAAACTGTCAACTCTTCGTCAACTTTTGGCTCCAAGTGGCGGTTGGCTAAAACAACCATCCGCCATTGAAAATCACATCCAAGAAAGGAAATAACATATCCCTCTATGAAAACGATCACCAAAATTCCCTGTTCGCCCCCCCCAAGAAAACGTGGTGACAACATACCTAAGCCTACCAAAAAGGTCTTTTGTTTTAAGAGGTAATTTTAAGCCCCCCCCATGTAAATACGGTAGCAAGTTTTCTGCTGGATGGAGGATTTTGCCAAAAACTGGTGCTAAAACTGACCCAAAGAAATGCCATTTTCTTTCTTCTTTCGTTTTTTCCTCCTTCAATTTGAGAAAATCCAGCAATTTATGATGCGCAACAATGAAAGAAAAGCAGCCTGGTGATTACAAGGAACCAACCGTTGCCGCCACGCGTAAACGCCACGGTGGGATCGTCTCATTTCATCGGTGTATGCCGGTGCCCAGCGACCCAACGGCCCCAAGTGGGCACTTGGGACCTGCGGCAGTCATGGTTTCGGTGGATCAAATGCTTTGGGAAGCGGAGTTTGTGAAACTGATGCTTTGACCGAAGATGGGAAAGCTAGGTGGATCTTCGGAAAAAACCCACTCCCGAAAACTCACGGTCACGGCTGGGAGGATACCCAAAAATGATGGGGTTCGGGAAAAGGTACCCTTTAAAAATGGCAAGTTTTTGGTAATTATCTATGTTACTAGGTGGTGGTTTCAATGATGCTTTATTCTCACCCCAAAAATTGGGGAAATGATCCAATTTGACTTGCGCATATTTTTCAGATGGGTGGATCAACCACCAACTAGTCATTTGGAGGGATTTATTTTATCATTGGAAAAGGTTACACCATTCTTGAATTTTTCCCCAACAGCAGAATGCTATGGGGTCTTTGCACAATATAGATTTCGGTTTGCACAATATAATTTTTTGATAATAATATTATAGTTGTTCCTGTTTTTTTTCATCAATTTCTGAATTCCTATCACTTTCACAATGGTATATTCCAGAAAACTCTCTATATATATATATTCCAAAAAAGGAACTAAGCCTGTCATCCATTTGTGAATGATGACCTCCTAATCTTGCAAGTTTCTGCCAATGACTTAGGAGGTGGTAAGAATCGAAATGTATTCACATGATTTTTGAAATAACAGCTTCTATTGTTGATGTTGGTTTCTTAAGAAGATTGGAGAACATCATTTAAGTCCAATTTCTATGCTGATTCAAAAAAAACTAAGTCACATCTGTGGACAGGGTTATACGGGCCCACCCAAGCCATTTCCAAGATGATTCGGGGTTGGTTCGTGGTTTTTTCCCTCGAGGATCTATTGATCGTTGGCTCAAACGACACTTTTCGGGCATCAAGGGGTTCGTAGCCTCCAATTTTTTTGGAAGCAAAATTTTTCCCCATCCATCCAAGAAATCTCCAACAGGACCCACTGAACGGACCCCTAAACCTGGGTATTTAGTAGCTCGATCGTAACCTTCTGAGGGGTCCGTTGGTAAAGTCCCATTCAATTTTTGATGGAATCCACCTTTTTCAGACAATTCAGTTCAGGATTCTTGTTGGGAAAGAATTCTATTTCATGAAAATATTTGATGGTTATGAACTAATGAATTGGAATTGATCACAAATACCCTTTAAGGGGGCTGTCTATCACTAGCTATATATATAGTTCCTGAAAAATGTTGCCATCAAACGGGCAGCCCGTTGTTGCTATCCGAGGAAAAGTTTGATGGAAGGACATTTCGAGCTACAACACGGCAGCTTGGTGGTGTTTTGTGAGTTTTCATAAAGCATGATTCTAAGTTGAACAGCAAAAGTGTTTTTTCTTCAAGAAAGCTTCACAACTTGTATATCTTCCGGTTATAGGAAAGATGTTGTTTTTTTTGGGGACCACTTTGGCACCTTTTTTTCCGGTTTTGGTACACTGGGTGTTTTTTGGTGTCAGCAAGGTACCCGGGGAGCCCTGATGATTGGAGGTTTAGGATGAATCTCATCAGCTGTCTACTGAATCAATCTCACTCAAGTTGATTTACTTCTATGTGGGGTAATAATAGGTAATACGTTCATATATACATACGCACATATGCACATGTATATTTATAGTTGCATATATGCACATGTAGGTTTACGTATATGCTTACATATAATATACGCACATATTCAGATACACACATACATATATATACATATATGCACACACCTGAACAATGCATATTTCTATACACGTGTCACGTATACACATAGATACACATATTGTATACTTTTTGGCTATGTATTTAAGAAAACCAGCAAATCATCCCAAGAACCTTCATTTCTTGCAGATTCTGAGAAAAACACCGAGGTTTGTTGAAAGACCTGAGTCGACAGGCCGGGGTTTTCGAAAAAGAACCGTCGAAAAGGAGGACGAGTTACACCCCTTAAAATTCAATATATAGATATCCAAAATAGCCATACTTGAAAGAGGATACATTCAAAAATCAATGATTTTGGGGTACAGGGTGGACCCCTACTAGTTCTAAGTGGAGTTCTAACTTATAACCCTATAGTATAACTGGTAAGGACACACCTTTGTATCTAAATGTGCAAATTTCTGGGGTACCCTCCAGGGAACTAACATATCCCCCCTAAAATGGCATTTTGAAGACGATGTTCCTTTTCCCAAGGTGGGATATGTTAATTCCCTGGAGGGTATACCTTTAGTTCAAAACTTCCAACTTCCAACGGGAAGGGCTTCCAGGGAAGTTTTCCGCCTGCCTGGAGGTTCAATGTGCATTGGATCCGAACGAACGTGATCGACACCACTCGTACCTCAGCTTTGGGTTCGTTGGGTTATTAGGATTGGGGAGTTTTCGGAGTGGGTGCAACAAAATTTGGGTGTCTCTAAAAAATAGGGGTGTTTCCCCCAAAAATGGAAAACCCTATGAAAAATGGATGATTTGGGGGTACCACCATTTTAGGAAACATCCATTTATTCCTACTGTTGTATCTGTAGTAGGTTTGGTAACAAGGTGGTTGCCTTTCGATGTCTTGTTTCTCATGGCATCTCATGTGCGATCGGGTCTAAAGCTCGCATGATTTCTAGAGAATGGGGGGGATAAACTCATCAATCAACCACAAATTTCCGTAATTTTGGGGTTTATATACCCCATTATAAGGTAAGGATTTTTCAGGTGACTCATGCGTAAAACCCCCCAACGAAAATTTCGAAAAAATATCGCATGGCTTCACCACCAACTGACGGGTGACTCACCACCAGGATCAACGGGTGAACCCGGGTGATTTGATCCACCGACCTGGGAACGTTTCCTGAGGCTGAGATCCAGTGATACTCTTGGACAACTTCCACTTCAAGGCTTGGAACCCGAAAAGGAATCCAAGGGGTTGAAGATTTGGATCGTTGGGTTGGAGGGTGTTTTTGTGGAGTTTTTTTTCGGAAAAAAGCCAAGGTACTCAGAAGCTATATTTTGTTATATTTTGGCCCATTGGCTACATGTCATACAACTCCATGCACTTTTACTTCATAAGAAAAGTAGATCTTGGAGGGAGAAAAAAAAGGTGCATATATACATATAAGACATATTTTTTTCCTACTGAGTTAGGAACTGAGTCATGGCTTGAATTTACTTCTTAACGAGGAAGGAAAGCCTGACATTGCAGGGAGTTAGGCGTGAAAAGTGAATGTCTTGTTGCAATCTTATCAACCGCAAGGGGGTCTATGTGAGGTGTATCGATTTTTTTGCTGCAAGGTAGTTCCAATGTCAACAATCATGGCATGTCAACCGATCATGGCTTCATCTTGGCAATTCTTTTTGCGGCAATTCTACATGTTCAGATTTGTTTCATTTTAATCATTCCATTTGATCCATTTTTCTGGGCCAAAAGTCAGTTGAATCAGTCACAGGTGGTGAGACAATCATCACACTTTCACCACATTTGGAAGTGCAAAAAGACCATCGTGGACCGCCAAACCATGATTCTGTTGATGGAAGAAGTCCGGCTAACCAGTTGAGGTTGGTAGTTTATCCCATTATTTACAGGGTTTTATACATCCCAGTTGGTGCAGGATTTTTCCATCAACAGTGTTTTTTTGCAAATTTCGCCGCGACACATGCTTTCGTCAGTGGGATTTTTGCCATCTCGCATTGACAGAGAGACGCCCCTTGCTCACATCCCAACATCTCTTCCCAGAAACTAACGAAACTAACAGCTCACCCCTAAAAATCAATGTGTTTGTTTTTGTTTTTGAAACGATTCACTTCAGGTTAAATTAAAACTGGTTCTTTCGGGTTGGTGGTTTTTTGGAGTTGGGGGTTTGGAGGGCAAGGCCTGGTTTTTTTGGATTGCAAAATTTGAGATTTTGATTGATCATGGCCCAATTTTTTTCAGGAGCCCGCCCCCCCCCTTTTGAGGCTGGGGCCGTTTTTTTTTTTTTGCCCCATGGAGGTAGCCAACCCCCGGTGGATGTGTCAACGGCTGCCCAGGTTTCATTGGGGCACCTGCCAAGGTCCACGGGCCAGGTAGCGAGTGCCCTTGACAGCAGCAAGGGGTTCCATTCACCAAGGGGGGGGTGAAGGGTGAAGGGTGAAGGGTGAGGAAAGTTGATGTTATTAACCACTTACTTTCAAGTCCTGGGATGATGGAACTACCCAAGGTTTTTGGGACTCGGAAAGGGTTTTTGTTGAATCAGTTTTCACCCGAGTTTTTGGTAGGACAAAGGAGCTGGCAACAACCTGAGTTTGACATGGTGTTTTTTCGTCGAAGTTTCATGGATTTCCATCCCAAAGACTTCCATTAGTTGCTTCTAAAGGTCTAATCCTGAACTTTCCCATTTGTTGGGATGTGACCCTTACAACACCTGAAAAAACAAAAAAACAAACACCACCACCCAAAAAAAAGGTTGTTTGGGTTGGTTGGGATTGGGACCGGGAACTTTTCAATCAAAAATTTCGGGAAGAAGTTTGGCAGTTTGGGGTCCATACCCTCCCTGAAACCAACATGACCCCTCGCACCTGAAAAAAAAAAATTGGTCCCCTTTTGGGGCCCCCAGGCTTGCTGGCCTAGCTGCGAAGTGTTCGTTTCAGGGAGGTGGTTGGTTGTTTTTTCCAGGAAAACCACCCCGAAAGTCTCGGGGAGATCCAAGGTCAGATCCAACTGCTTCAGATGTGGTGGGACCTGTTGTGGTTGGTGCCTGGGCGGAAAAAATGCTTGGAAAACTGGGGGAGAAGGTTGGTTGCACGAAAACAATGGTTAAATATGATGAAGTCACCATTTTGAATAGGGAAATATATACATCTCTAGGTGATGGTTTCAATTTTTTGAAAATATTTTAACCACAGAAAATTGGCGAAGATTCCCATTATGACTAATATTTTT
This sequence comes from Breviolum minutum Mf 1.05b.01, assembly GCA_000507305.1. NCBI lineage: Eukaryota > Dinophyceae > Suessiales > Symbiodiniaceae > Breviolum > Breviolum minutum. The sequence continues at coordinate 11,880 of DF244720.1, read as the reverse complement.
TGATTGGGTTGGATCCCATTTCTTCACGAAAAAACCCCAGGGTAAACGGTGAGTTCACCTCGGCTCGGCGTGTGAAACCTGTGGGTGGACCCCCCTGTTGGTTGTGTCGTTCGTCTCTCCTTCCAGGTCTTCACTCGGATGGGTCTCAGGAGGAAGCTGCACCAGATGGTGGACCAAAGAAGCAGCTCGGAAGGAAGACATCCTTACACTCCTTGGACAGCACAGTGTCTTGGATCCAGCGAGGTTTGGTTGGGGTTGATTTTTGGGTACATCATCAATGAATGGAAAACTAGGTCCTAGGTGGTTGGTTTCAAATGTTTTTTTAAAAAAAATTATTTTTATCCCTGATTTTTGGGGAAATGATCTAATTTGACCAGCATATTTTTTAAAATGGGGGGTTCAATCACCACCTAGACGGATGTTTTTTAAATGATTTCCTTTAGTTTTTGAGAAAGGTGTTAGTGTTTGATTCAAAAACAACCTAGGTGATGGCTCTTTGACCCCGGGTAGTTATATAGATAGCATATCTATATAGTGGAGATTGAAAGTGTGTTTTCAGAGGCAGTAAGGTGAACTCAAAATCATTTCCAAAAAAAAGCTATTGAAGTGAGACTGAAGCTGACCATCGAACGAAGAGAACAGCATCCGAAAAAGGAAACGAAAACTAACCTTCCAACCCAACCTACTGTTAGGCGCGTTTCATGTGAGTTTTTCTTTCGTGGAAGGTCGTTTTTTTTTGTTGTTTTTTTAATGGGATCTAATTGATCCCAATCATCCTTTCTATTCAGAGATTTTTTTAGGGGAGCGAAGTGTTTAACGACGCTGGGAACGAAAAAGACTTTCCAAGCAATTCACCCCAGAAGATTAACATGGAACCTGAGAATACACACCCCTGGAAAAGGAATATCATCTTCTAAAGCATCAGTTTCACGTTGCATGTTAATCTTCGGGGGTGTATCTGGCATGATGGTAAACCAAGAGTATTTGGGATTAATACATTTTTAACTGGGGGGATTCATTAAAGCTACCATTGTGGGGCCTTCGGGGGAACTTATTTTCACTGCAAACATAGGGTAAAAATTACCCTGCTATTTCCTTCCCGAAGGTTTTTTCCCGGACCTTTTATGTCTTGGAAACCAATCTTTGGACCTGAACTTCTGAAAGAGTTTTTGGAGTTGTTGCAACAAACATCTCCAACCTCATGTTGTTAAAAGGTTGATTACACACTACTTAGAGGTTCAGGATACTTAGTAGGTGGATAGTAACCACGGTTATAACCTCTATAAGTGGGTTATATGTCCCCTAACTAGGGTTATAAATCTACATATAACCAGTTACTAAGTATCCTGAACCTCTAAGTAGGGTACCCAAAATCACGTTGATGGCTTCCCTTCCCTTTCAAAGATCTCAATATTCAAAGGCTGCCAAACTTAGTAACCTGGATCTATCTTTTTCCGAACCTTCTGGCTTGGGCCAAAAAAAAAGGAAGCTGTTTGGTTTTACCACAATTTTTTTTTCCCCGAAATTGGACAATCTTGGCACATCTTTTAAAGGTTTCACTCACTAAACTGAGTCGCCTAGGAGTCACAGAATACCGCAAAAATCACAGCTGGCAGTTAAAGTAACCCACCCACTCTTAAGACTTACTGTAGACACTTTGACTGAAACAGGGACCTAAGTTTTGCCGGGCCACCATTTGATGGCATTTTTGTTGCCAAATTTGGGGTCCAAAAAATTGACGAATTTGGCGAATCCGGGGCAAACGCACCGTGGGCAAAAAAAAACGAGGACACCTTTGTCAGTGACTTTCTACATCGATCGGAGAAGAAGGTTCGACGACAACAAAAACCAAAACCACGGGGTTCATCGATCCTTGCGAAACCTGTTCGCTGCGGTTTTTCAGGAATTCGGGTGTGCTCGCAACCTAAAAGCCATTACATAAAATCATTGCATTGTTTTGCCGAGATCTTTTTTTTTCCCTCCGTTTTTGGGTGTGCAAACTAATGTTTTTAGGAGTCTCCCTTATGAAACGAAAAATTGTTTCACCTTGTATCAGATCCTATTGGACCTGGCCAAAGTGAAAAGTACTGCTTTGCACCTCTCCTGATGGGTTGGAAGATCAGAGGGGAAACCCCAAGAAAAAGAAGGAGGTTGCGTTGCAACGACGTGAGGACCTTTAGTAGGGAAGATTTTTTTGGATGTTTCATCCACCAAAACAACACACCACCTGATTCGATCCCCCAAGAAAACTGGCAACTTTTTTTCAGTGATGCTTTTGAACACCACGAATCCCACGGGAGGATTCGCCCTCCCGGTGGATTCCCCAAAGTTTATGCCCCCAACAAAACCTTGGAGGCGTCACCGTTGATTTCAAAACAACAGCTTCAACGGCCGGAAGTTAGGTTCGGAGGTCACCTTTTTTTTTTTCACGAAACCCCCCAAAAAGGGTACGATTACCGCAGATCTTTGAGGTATGTACGGTATGTATATTCCTTTTTTTCATGAACTTGAGGTGTAAGGTTTACACTAGATGATTGCAAACTCCTATGGTGGTTTCCTAAAATGGTGATACCCAACAACCATGGTTTTCCTACTAAAAATGATCATTTCGGGGTGTTTCGGGGGTACCACCATTTTAGCAAACTCCCACATTATAATACTACATCTCCATAATTGGCAGTGCTGGACCTCCAAGGTTTTTTTTTTTCCGGGAAAAAAAAATCTGTAAAAGGTCCATGGTTTTTGCGGCGAAGACAGAGTCGTCATCACCGCCAGGCGCAAACTGCCGCAGATCGCTTGACAGCACAGCGTTATATCAGCGAAAATTCCGGGACAGGTGCCAAAATGCCTTATGGCTGGTTTGGATGGACAAAGAAGGGGGTCATTCAAAGTATTTTTTGTGTATTTTTTTTTGTATCAGGAAGATATGGGCATTTCAGTGGCTGATTTTGGAGGACCTTCCCCAAATAGACACAGGTTGTTTTGTTTTCTGCGTTTTAGCCTCCACAAAACTTGTGTGTGACTAAACGTCACCGAAAAATCTTCGAAGACAACCAGAAACTTCCAATTGAAAGGATCAGCAGCTTAGTTTTTTCAGCTGCTGGCATGTTTGAGGTAATGGCACATAGCCAACGATACCAAACTCTTAGCTAATTTCTTACTTTTTTTTTGGGGGGGGGGTTGGTCAAAAAAGAGTGAGAATTTGCCAATGTTGAATGGGCAATTTGTGTCTTCTCACTTCTCATCGAACTATGGATTTTGTTGATTGGCAAGGGATGATCACCGATCACCTCAACATTTGCCAAAGGACAAGGGAAATCCAGTTCACCACAACCGGCTTTTACATAACCGGATGATGTCTTGGCCAAAACATGTTCGCCATTCACCACCGAGCCTTACGTGACCCGATTTTCAAAGGCTGTTTCAGTTGGTGAGCTCCAACTTTTGGGGATCAGCCGTTTGGGCGACCGGCGGCTGAATCTTGCTGGTATATTTTCTTGTGGTGGGTTTTATTCAGAGTTTTTCCTACTGTTGATGGCAACCAGAAATCCCAAGGCCAACCACCGTTTGGATGGTGCTAAACTACTAAAACCTTGTAAAAATGGGATTTCAACTACCTTTCCCTCAACTGGTAACACCGAAAACTTCCAGGTTTATTTCAAGAGTCCTTGGTAAAATCTCTGGCTGTCCGCGTGGTGGCATCGCCTTTCTTCGTCTATGCTGTCACCACGGTCATTGCTACCTGGTAGCACTTGGGGGTGAAGTGTGGGAAGGGTTCATCTGAGATAGCTACACATTGAGAACCTTTTTTGTGAGATGCTAGTTGCAAGTTGTGGGGGAAAATGTCATGAATTTGTATACTATAACATATTTTCTGTACGTACAATCCTTAGAATCATACTGAAATTCATGGAAGATGCCAAATTTCAGTAAGAAAAACTGGTATTGTTGAAACTTTTTCTTTGTTGGGTTGCTGCTAATTTCCCTTTTTTCTCTTTCTTTTTGAGGTTGATTCTCTATGATTAGGCAATGTTCACTTTTACTCCTCCCTTGTCCTGACCTGGAAAATCCAGAGTTTGGGGTTTCAAGGTTAGTAGCGTCTTGCATCTTCGGCCGGTTCTTTGGACATATTCACTTGAAAGCGGCACATGTTGTTGCCTACCATCTACCACCATACATATTACAACAACTCAACAACATATCTCAACAAAAAACCAACCTGAATCTATCAATTGCCTTCACTTTGAAATGTGTTTTTGTTTTGTGTGTTTTTTTGAAACAAGCATATTTCAGGTTGTGTTAAATAACAGGTTCATGTCTCTGTCCGTAGTTATAACATGTATCAACCAACCAGTCCAACCCATCATCTCCCCGCCATCCAATGGCTTCATATCAACCAACCAACTTCTGTCCAACCCGTCGTCGGAGAACGAACGAAGGTCTTCAACCTGGTGATTTTGGGAATTGAAGTGGAAACTCGGAAGCAACTCATATAACTGGGTGGTGGTTTCAATTTTTTTTATTTCCACCACTACCTGGGGAAGATTCCCATTTTGACTATTTTTTTTTCAATTGGGTTGAAATCACCAACTAGATAAGTTGAAAGGGCCCCCCATCCATTCCATATTATTAGGGGTTAGTTATGAGTTAGAACACCAGGCAAGTTAACTAAACCGAATTTATTTAGGGATTGGTCCCATATGTATAGGGGTTAGTTTTGATAACACCAGGCAACAGCAAATTTATAGGCCGGGATTAGGAAAACAATCGAATATATTAAGGGATCATGGTTAATAACCCTTTATGAAGGGAACGAAGACCAAACATATCCCTCATAAAGGTAGCTGAGAAGATGATTTTCCTTTTCCAAAGGTTTGGGAAAGGGACTCGTTCCCTGTCGCGTATGCCATTTGGGCTTTTTTTCGAGTCAGCGCTTAAACATGCGAAAAGGATTTTTTTTGTTTGGGCCGTTTTTTTCTTTTAAATAGATTTTGCTGCCAAGAACATGTGTTTGTTTTTTCTTGAGGCATCCATTTACCCTCCTGAAAAACTAACATATCCCATAGAAGCCGGCACTTTTGAGTCGATGAATTTTCCAACTTCCCTTTCGGTAGGATATGTATCCATTCCCTGGAGGGTATCTTTTTTCAATTTCAAACAAAGGCTCAAGATTTGGATCTAAGATTTGGGTCCAAGATTTGCAATCAACCTTTAGGGGGGTTGCAATGATTTTTTTGATGCACAGCCCAAAATGATCTGCTGAAACCCATACAAGATTCTTGCAGCCAAAAGCTTCTTTTCAAAGAATTTTGAAATTCATTTTGCTTCAAAAGATGATGCTGTTTTTTGGGAAAAAAAACTCCGGACCCAAGAAGTTGTTGAACAACAAGATTTCGGGGGAAATTGGAAAAACTCCCATGATGAGTCGTAGACGCTTTGGATCCTTGTAGCTTCACACGATCCAGGGTTCCATGATGTTGATTTCAGATCCAATAATGGCCAGTGACCAACCTACCCCCACCCCCGCACTATCGGGCCTAACCTACTACCCTCCGAACCCCCCCAGAAAATTCTCCGGCCTCATGAATCATCACCTTATGGGCACACCCTTGGGAAACTCCCAAGGATGCCTCGACGACCTTGGGACAAAATGACATCCCCGGTTGGTTTACCGTTTGCAACGGACGCTGAGCGGCCGAAAGTGATGGGGAAGGCGTTGAAGGATGAGGATGGAAAGTGTAAAGGTTCGCATCCCTTTCTCTCATATCATGGTTCAGTGGAAAATGGGTCCCTACAAGACTATAGTTTCCTCTCTAACAAGGCTATTTTCCACTGAACCATGATTATGGGAGGAAGGGTAAAACTCGGGTCACTTCTGTGTGTGTCTTGTTTTTTTTTCATAAGAGGATCTTAGGTACACCACCGAAAATGAACGGCTGGAACCCCAAAATTGTGTGGTTTGTAAATGTTGTTCCTTCTCCGTTTGTGGGCATTTTCAGGTGCCATGTTAGTTTTCGGGGGTGTAATGAATCCTCTCATGAAATTTAGCCTTCAAAATTTGACATAAGATCTGATGTTTTGAATTGAATTGACGTTTATCCAGAAATCATTTGCGGGAAAACAACCCCCATTTTTATTTAAACAAAGATGTTACTTATTCAAAGCCAACTCGTTGAAAATGAGGTGTTTCTCTGGAGTGACTTTGACCCTTGTGAAATTTTTGGTTCCAAACGCCTTTTGAGAGAAGTGAATTTCAATGATGGTAAAATGTGCATAGATATATTGTTACATTGAAATACAGCAATACGCCGTTGATACATGGATATTTCATTGGACTATTTTCTCATTCTGGAAGCTTTAGAGATTCGATTGGAACAAAAGTATCGAACAAGAAATCAAAGCAAAAGAATTATAAAATCAATCTTGCCATGAGACATTTTGAGATTAAGAAATCCGAGAAAAAACAATGGATTGTATTGTTTCAAAGCATTTCTTTTACACCCTGGAAGATTCACATGGAACCTCGAAATCATCCATTCCAAAGGAAAGGGATCTTCCAAACCTCCATGGAATTATGTTCCATGTTAATCTTCAGGGGTGTAACCATCAATGTTTTGATTATGGCTACCAAGAGAAACAACACGTTCACCGTTCATTCCTTAAATGGCGACCAGAGTCTCGGTCGACGATATGTCCGGGCAAATGAAAACGACGACCAACCCGCAAGGTTGGGAATTTTCCCCCCCCAAATGGGAATCCCCCCAAAATGCCCCGAAAAAATTCAGGCTAAACGGAAATTATAGGCCCAATTTCCCCAGATATGTATATTTGTTTTGTGGATGATTGATTATTGAAGCGGATAGTTTTCAAGGACATTTTGGACGTCTTCTCCTGGTGACCTTTTTTGGGATTGTTAAGTGACCCTTTCAAAGGCTGCTGGTGACCCCGAAATAGGGTATAAAAAGGTCACTTTGAATCATTTGGTGGTGGTTTCCTTCACATGTGACGCACATTTCCAGCTCTGATGATTTCTTTTCAATCCAAGTTGACAAATTTTGGCAGATTTTTGTTCAACGGGAGTCAAACACTCCTTGAAACTAACAGCCAGCTAGACCCTGAAAATAGGCGAAATCCCAAAAAGAAAAGAAATGATCGTCTTCCACGCATCCATTTTCAGCGAAAATGTTCGTTTCAAGGTTATAAATGGCCTTATACATGGGGTTTCACTTGGTTTGTTCCACTTTTAGAAGGGGCCGTTAGTTCCAGAAATTGGGACCCGGTGGTTTTTTCATCTGCACTTCGGGCCGTTCGCTCCCCGATTCCGAGGATTTGTTGTTGCTTTTTTCACTTGCGAGTTGTCCATAAATCTCTATGCACAAGGTCCTTTTTGGCCTCGGGCTTCGTTGGAGGGGAGCCCTGTGAAAAAGGCATATACCCTTTAAAATACCCACATGATACGGTTGATGGTTCAGAAATCCTGCTAACCAGTTGAGGTTGGTAGTTTATCCCATTGTTTACCAGGTTTTAGCACCATCCCAGGTGGTTAGCCAGATTTCTACCACCAACAGTATCAGGTATTTTGTTCGGGGTTGATTATTAAGGTCCAGTTCTGGACGCATTTTTTTCTCAAAAAATTGGTGGGAAACTGTGGGGCCCGAGAGGTCGGCATTTTTTTCCAAAGGCAGGGGAAAGGAAGATGAGTTTCCCAAATCCCGGTTCCTTGGTTGGGTATCGGCTGCTTTCTGGCCGGGCTGCTATCCTCCCTGAAACTAACATAGCCGGCTGGAAAATCCACCATTTTTGATGGTATTTATCAGGAAAGATGGGGATGTTCATGGGCTATGTTAGTTTCAGGGAGGGTAAAGCCACAAAATTGAAGAACTTTTTGGATCACATTTTTTCATGATTAAGGGAGCATCGTTGTTCGAAGCATTTGAAGTTAAGTTTGCTTTTCACATGCCCCGGAAAAACCCAAAGTTTCCCGAATTCGGTATTTGGAAGGGGTAAAGGGTAAAGGTGTCGAATTGAGACCAATTTTTTTGTGGCAAGTGGCTACATAGATTTCAGGTCGCGTTGATGGATCGTAGCGAAAATGGGGAGAGGAGCCCTTTCAACCCAATAAATACCCACTATATAAGGTGTATATGGGGTTGATTATTTCAAGGTACCATCTCAAGGGGCCTCCCCCCTTTTCCCTATGAATGGAGTGTGAGTTGTTTTGAAGGAAATTCATGGGTTTTCCCAATTCGGAACTCTTATCGAACTGGCAAGGCTGTTCCGGCTTCTTTTGTGGTCAGGAGCGTTGGTGGCCGCTTGTGCTGGCTTTTTTGAGTGGTTTGTTTTGTAGCAGGCCTCGGAAAAAGTATACGGGTTTTGGTGCTGGATATGTCACACGACATAGTTGTATCTATAGATATTCCAGGTGGTGGCAACTCAAATGTTTTTTATTTTCATCCCTACTTGGGGAAGATTTCCAATTTGACTAATATTTTTCAGATGGGTTGAAACCACCGACTAGTATAGATATTTGTTCACTTTTTGGTGTGTGTTCTTCAAACAATTTGACGCTTCAGCACTTCAAATGCAGATAATCAATCTTATCACCCAGCCAGCAGGGCGCAAACCGAATGTTCAGCAGGAAGAAGTAAGTAGTGAATTTAATTTATCGGTTTCTTATTATTGAATCCCTTGCTTTTTGGCTGGCATAATTTCTGATGAACTTACATTAAGTTATAAGATCATGACATCGATAACATCATCTTCTTCCATCATTTATGATCAAATGTGTGGCACAAAAGACGTCACATTAGGGGGCAAGTGAAGCTATATACATGCTTATGATCTGGCGGCTTCATTTCCTCTAATTCCCTACTACTCATTGGCCAGCAACTCATGGTGAATTTTTCCGGAAAAGAGTCACTTAGTAAACCACAAAAAACCACACCGTTTAAAACACGCTCAACAACAACGGCCACCACGAGCACCACCATGCTTTCTCGACTTGCTGTCATGTCACTTGTTCGAATGGCTCTCCCCCTCAGTGCGTGACTTAAGGAACCTTTTTGATCTTATAATCATCGTCCTATCCTTGCTGGAAACTGCCCTCGATCTGTGGGTGGCCGGCTTTGGCAAAAAAAGTTGCGGGAGGAGGGAGACGGGTGGTACAAGACCAAGACCACATCCCAAAACAAAACTAAAGCACAAAATGAATCAACAGTGAAGGCATGCAGTTTTTTTTTTGAACTGCGAACACTTTGCAGTTTTTTTGTTTTTTTTGTTGGCTTTTTATTTTCGTTTCGTTGGAAAGGTGTTTTTTTTTCCAACCAAAAAAATAGTGGCTTTTTAGATGATTTCATACGAGTTTTTCTTTCGTAGGTATCATCCGAAAAATACTTCTTCAATCTGGGTATGTTGTTAGAACTACCCCCATCACCCAGGATGCGGATTCCTCGTCAATGCCAGGATGACCTTCCACTTGTAGGATGGAAAAAACTCCCAACCAACAAACCTTCATTTGTGACGATTGCATCCCGGCCGGGTTTTTTCTAGACCCAAGGTATGTGAAAATCATCCACAAAACGTCTAAAAAACAGCATGCCCGGCTTTGGTTGTTCTAAACCTTTTTGGGTTGGATGCCTTTGTGAGAAGGTTGGGGATTATATATCCATATTTTCAAAAACACACACGCAGCACTTGTCTTTGAAGTTTTAGATGGAGATCTTCAAGAAGTTCGAAGATTTTGGGAACTTGAGATGTGAAGCACCCAATGATTTCATTCGTCCAATCCTGACAATCCTGCGTTTTCGTGACCTTTTTTAGGATGGTGAGTTCACGTGACCCGAACTCAAAGGCTGCAACGGTGACCTCGAAACAGAGGATAAAAAAGGTCATTTTGAATCACCTGGATAAGAATATCTTGAAAAATCTGTTCAGTTTGAGTGTTCAAGTTTTTTTTAAAAACACAACAACCACTCACACTTTCCCACTTCTGGGAGGGTGGATTTTGAAAAGCCCCAAGATCTGAATTTCCGGATGGCCTTGATTCATTTAAATCAAGCTTTTTCTTTGTTTGCCCAAGCCTGGAATATGGACAAAACGCCCCATGGAGAAACTTCCCCCCCTTCAAAAATCGGCACGCGTTAATGACCCCGCGAAGAAACCAAGGTGGCATTGAGCAACGGAGATGGGAACCAAACGGTGTCTCCCAGCAATGTGCGCTTCGCGCGCATCGTCAGACTGGGCAGGGCCTTACGTGGCATCCGAGTCATGCGTCTTTTGAGGTGGCTGAAAACCAGGGTGGTCGTGGCGTGGGTTTGGTCGGGTTGGGTCGCAGTCGACCTCGGTTTTAGGGTCGTGACCTAATATTCAGGATGGGTTCAACAAACTAAATGCGGAGCATTTATTTTTTGGCATGTGCCCTGAAAAATTGCGCATGTTTCTTTTTTTGTTGCTAGTTGGCATGCTATGATGATCCAAAAGTTTGATGGATTTTTACACAATTAAAGACCTGGTTGCCTGACAGTTGGAAAAAAAGAATGGGCCCTGCGATACTCTGGCTGGCTCAAAATCCATTCTTATCTTATTTGTTTGCCATCACGAAACCCAGACTTTCTGGGTGGTTGCTGTAAGGATTTTCGGAATTTTTGCACCCCCCCTCCATTTTTTTAAAACGCAGATCCCCAAGATTGACTAATATGGTTTTAATATATGGTTTCACATGAAACTGACACCACGACCTTAGCTTTAGATGGTTTCATCTGTCGATCTATTATTAGTTCATCTGGGTTTTGCAAAGGATCTACGATCAAGCATTTCAGAGGCTACAGTATCCATCTTAGAAAAAATTCGGGGGTAGAAAAAGTAGGGAACATCTCTGAAATCACTCAAATAAATTCTGTTTTCATCTATGTTCCTTGGTTTATTTCTATCAATGGAGCCACTCCATCCACGGATTTGTCAGGTTCCTGTAAAAGGTGGTAGGTAGCATATAATCGGCCAATTGGCAGTATGCACCGCTGCCCAAATTGCGTTCCAGGGGGATTATATAATCCCTTACCACCTATGACCAGAACCAAAATAATCATAGGATCCGTTTTAAGGGGAATATATCCAATAAATACCCACGTGATATAAGGTGTATTTTTGGGCTTGATGATTAAGGATACCATCCCAAGACTACCATCATTTTCCCTATGATTTTCCAGTTTTCGCAATGTCTACCTGGAACCTGGAACAGCACATCCATTTGAATATATGGTTGGCTATCAATTGGATGATTGGAACACCAAATCTTTCATGGAGGATGTCGTGTTTTCACCAAACATCCATTAAAAAAATGGTTGGCGGCCTTGGAGTTCTTTTCCGCATGAAATCTGAAAAAAATCCCGTTGGAAATACATCAACAAATCATCGATTTTGGGGTTTCCACCTTAGTTTTCGAGGGGTGGAAAAAACAGTGCCTTGGAATAAAAAATCCATGGGAATTTCATTCCAAAAATCCAAGGCATGATTTTTGGAGGATATATACTGTAATTATCAATCAAAAATACGGATCTTCCATGGTTGTTTATGCTTTACCCATTTTACTCTTAAGAAAATCCTCCCTATGATTTTGCCAAGGTCCTTCACTCCCCCCGGCCACTTTTACCTCCCATTTGTCAGCTGGAGACCTCCCAAGGTATGTCAGCGCCTTGAGGACTTTGGTCTTGTCAATCTTGAGCACCTGGGATGGTGGAAAACACCGTGGTTGTTGATATTGTTGTGGTTGTTGTGGTGGTGGTGGTAGTGGTGGTGGTGGTGGTGGTTGTTGTTGTTGTTGTGGTGGTGGTGGTAGTGGTGGTGGTGGTGGTGGTGATGGTGGTTGTTGTTGTTGTTGTTGTT
>DF244719.1:0-24501 GCA_000507305.1 Breviolum minutum Mf 1.05b.01 | reverse complement strand
GGGTTGTTGGAGGGGGGGGGTCAGAACAACAGACAGGACCCCAGTCTTTGTTTGTACAATTAAGAAGAAACAAAGAAAAGGGATTGCGGATTGGTTGTTGCCAGGGAGGGGGGGGGCAGAACAACACAAGGGGCCCCAGTCTTTGTTTGTAGAATAAGGTAGAAACAAAGAAGAAGGACGGGGCCCCAGTGATTGTTTGTTCCTTGTTGTTGTTGTTGTTGTTGTTGTTGTGGTGGTGGTGGTGGTGGTGGTGGTGGTGGTGTTTTTGTTGTTGTGGTGGTGTTTTTGTTGCAACAACTGAGCAACTAAAATGTGATGAAAGACTGAACACCTCAGGTTGTGGTGGTGTTTTTTTGGCTGGTGTTGTAATGGTGATGTTGTGTTTTTACCGCTGGTGGTGCAAGTGGTGGTGGTGGTGGTTGTGGTGGTGGTGGTTTGTTTGTGTTTGTGATAGTGCTGTTTTTGGTACGATGTTTCTTGTCATCAAAGTCTTCCTAATTCACAATGCCCCCGGGGACTGTTTTACAGTTGCAATCGAAGACTGGCCAAGTAAAGGTGTGGTGATTTTTTTGGTGGTGGTGTTGGTGTTTCTGTTGTTGGTGGTGGTGATGGTTCTCCTGTTTTTGTTGTCGGTGGTGATGATGATGCTTTTGTTGAAGTGTTGTTTTGGTGTTGTCGTTGCGGTGGTGTTTTTGTAGTGTTGTCCTATGGTGGTCTTTCGTTTTGGTCTAAGATATAAAAGGTATCAAAAACAGTTGGAATTTAGATGCAGCGTGCAACCTGGTGAAGGCGCTTCATGTAAAGCCCGACAATTGGAAACTCACAGGCTCAAATGCTGTTCAGTTTTGTAGTTGAACAACAGTTGCATTGCACTCACATCGCTTGCTCATTAATATTATCACGTGGTCTTGGTAATTTCTTTCCATAACCTGTCTCAATAGATTGTGTTCATTGCTTTCGGGACATCCCGTGTCTATTTTTTTTTCAAATTACAGGGAAAATTACAACTGCAATGACATTGACAATTGCAATTTGACGGTAACAATAACGAAGTGACGGACGCTGGGGATGGGTGTTGCCGTAGTAGTGTGGGGAAGCGAAGTGACGATACAGTACTGCGGGATGTGATGCTGTATGCAGCATCGGGGTGGTAGCATGGGAAAAACCTGTTTTTTTTGTAGACCGTAGACAATTCAGAGAGAGGATTCGGGGCCGTGGGTCCGATACCGCAGCAAATGTCTTCGCAAGGGACGACCTCAAAGTTCACCAACGTTGTGGCGCTTGCTGTCTGTGAATCAATGATGCAGGTGGAGTCTGAGTGTGAAGAAAAAAGTGAATGTATTGTGTGTATAGTTATTTAGGAGTCAACCCCCAAAAAGCCAACCAGACATACTACAACATTGGCCGTGCATTGGGAAACGGGCTCCATATGTCCGGTTCTCGGGCTTTTTGTTTGGACTTTTGACTTGATTTGTTGCCTTCATATGATTTAGTTGGAAATTGCAATTTCCACGAAACACGGAGTAGTTGCGAGTTTGCGTGAGATTTGTCTTCGGTGTGAATTTGCAGTTGTTTTTTTGTGTGTTTTGTTTTGTTCGGCGTTCTGATTTTCTGAAATGATAATTTTGTGACGGAACGTGTTGTATCGTATGCCATACCGTTTGGTAGCTAGTGCACAGTATACGTGGCAGCTGTTGATGTTTCACACCAAACTTTGAGTTCATCTTGAAATTAAATTTCCAGAACGAATCCATCATACCTTATATTGATGACTACACATGACACAGGACTACACATTGCTTTTCTTGCAAAATGCAAACGCTGTCTCATGACATTGTGGCTTCACAGCGGCGATCGGTCCACAGCAGTTGGAACCATGCCGGAATTTCTGAACGTGAGTACCGCCCTGACACTGGCGGCAATTGGTGCCTGCACCTTGCTGCTGGCCGGTGATGAACTCACTTTCACTGCTGGTGTGAGCCGTGGACCACAGCTGCCACCCCATGTCTCAGGAGCATCGTCTCTGGCAGGCAGCAGCTTGCCTTTTGCGTCTGCACATGAGGTGATGGGAGCCAAGGGCGTGGTGTGCTTTGGCATGGGCTTCGGCATTCTCATGGCACTGAGCCGAGGATTGACCCAGTCTCGAGTATCTTGCAAGGCCAGCTTTCAACAGCCTGGCACCATTGTGGTGAAGGAAAAGGATGACACCGACATTTCGAAGATTGCCTACTTGCAGGATGTCCCCCGCACCATCATGGAGGCGGACACTTTGGAGAAGCTGCTTAAAGTCACCCCACGTGACCAGTGGGAAGACCCACCTGAGGACACGTACCTCTACACCCTGAAAACATTCGCTGAGGTGTATGGCCCTGGCAAGGCTACCAAAATGGGCTGGTGGGATTACTACAGGCTGAAGTGGGACCTGCCTGACACTAAGGAGTTGCAGGATGAAGAGGACGCCGAATATGTCAGCGAGTACTTCAGGCTGATGATGGAGGGCAAAGTTCCTTTTGCTGTCCCTGGTCCAGCAGGATATTGGTACACCGGTGCCATCATTCAGTGGAAAGGCAAGGAGCAGTTTGCAGGTGACCAAGTGCAGACACTGTTGGAGAACGGCCGCTGGAGCAAGCAGTTCTTGAGCAACTTGGCCTTCTACCGTGAGGGTTTGAAGCCATGGCAGCGAGGACTGGAGATTGGAATGGCCCATGGCTACTTCTTGATTGGACCCTTCACTTCTCTGGGTCCTTTGAGAAACACTCCAGAGGCTGCCACTGTGGGCCTGCTGTGTGGTTGTGCAGTTGTTGGCATTGTTTCCATTGGTGGCTTGATCTTCGGCAGCACCATCAAACCAACTCGCTTCGACAAGGAAGGTGACAAGCCTGCAGCGGGTTTCATCGAGATGATCAATTGGCATGCCATCGGTGGCCTGGGCGGGGCTGGCTTCGCTCATGCCCTCATCACTATCTTTGGGTCCTGAGCAGAAGCAACCGTTTTTGAAAGGCACCACTNCTGCACCTTGCTGCTGGCCGGTGATGAACTCACTTTCACTGCTGGTGTGAGCCGTGGACCACAGCTGCCACCCCATGTCTCAGGAGCATCGTCTCTGGCAGGCAGCAGCTTGCCTTTTGCGTCTGCACATGAGGTGATGGGAGCCAAGGGCGTGGTGTGCTTTGGCATGGGCTTCGGCATTCTCATGGCACTGAGCCGAGGATTGACCCAGTCTCGAGTATCTTGCAAGGCCAGCTTTCAACAGCCTGGCACCATTGTGGTGAAGGAAAAGGATGACACCGACATTTCGAAGATTGCCTACTTGCAGGATGTCCCCCGCACCATCATGGAGGCGGACACTTTGGAGAAGCTGCTTAAAGTCACCCCACGTGACCAGTGGGAAGACCCACCTGAGGACACGTACCTCTACACCCTGAAAACATTCGCTGAGGTGTATGGCCCTGGCAAGGCTACCAAAATGGGCTGGTGGGATTACTACAGGCTGAAGTGGGACCTGCCTGACACTAAGGAGTTGCAGGATGAAGAGGACGCCGAATATGTCAGCGAGTACTTCAGGCTGATGATGGAGGGCAAAGTTCCTTTTGCTGTCCCTGGTCCAGCAGGATATTGGTACACCGGTGCCATCATTCAGTGGAAAGGCAAGGAGCAGTTTGCAGGTGACCAAGTGCAGACACTGTTGGAGAACGGCCGCTGGAGCAAGCAGTTCTTGAGCAACTTGGCCTTCTACCGTGAGGGTTTGAAGCCATGGCAGCGAGGACTGGAGATTGGAATGGCCCATGGCTACTTCTTGATTGGACCCTTCACTTCTCTGGGTCCTTTGAGAAACACTCCAGAGGCTGCCACTGTGGGCCTGCTGTGTGGTTGTGCAGTTGTTGGCATCGTTTCCATTGGTGGCTTGATCTTCGGCAGCACCATCAAACCAACTCGCTTCGACAAGGAAGGTGACAAGCCTGCAGCGGGTTTCATCGAGATGATCAATTGGCATGCCATCGGTGGCCTGGGTGGGGCTGGCTTCGCTCATGCCCTCATCACTATCTTTGGCTCCTGAACGGAGCAACCCCTTTTTAAGTCTGTTGATGAAGCTCTTCTGTGCAGCCAAGAACGTGTGATGCAAACAGTGTGCATTTGTCCTCGCATTCATGTTTGCTGTTTTTGCTGTTTTTGCGGCATTAATTTCTTGTCTCGCTTTTTATGTGCTTTTCAGAAAGTTCACGGCAATGTTCCAGGGTTTTATTTTGGATAGTAGCAGTAGCGTCCGAAATTCACACATTTCAATGAAGCCTTTACAAGGAGGTGCCATTTTAGGGCCTAGGGCAAAGTCGATTTTGAATCAAGTCTGTGAATTTGAACTCGATTGATTGGACTTGCCCTCGTTATGTTTGCTGACGTTCTTGTTTCAAACAAGGGACCCTGATTGTTTTTAGAGGCTACCAAAGGTAGCGTCAGTCAGCTATGGACAAGTTTCTCAATGTCAGTACCGCCCTGACACTGGCGGCAATTGGTGTCTGCACCTTGCTGCTGGCCGGTGATGAACTCACTTTCACTGCTGGTGTGAGCCGTGGACCACAGCTGCCACCCCATGTCTCAGGAGCATCGTCTCTGGCAGGCAGCAGCTTGCCTTTTGCGTCTGCACATGAGGTGATGGGAGCCAAGGGCGTGGTGTGCTTTGGCATGGGCTTCGGCATTCTCATGGCACTGAGCCGAGGATTGACCCAGTCTCGAGTATCTTGCAAGGCCAGCTTTCAACAGCCTGGCACCATTGTGGTGAAGGAAAAGGATGACACCGACATTTCGAAGATTGCCTACTTGCAGGATGTCCCCCGCACCATCATGGAGGCGGACACTTTGGAGAAGCTGCTTAAAGTCACCCCACGTGACCAGTGGGAAGACCCACCTGAGGACACGTACCTCTACACCCTGAAAACATTCGCTGAGGTGTATGGCCCTGGCAAGGCTACCAAAATGGGCTGGTGGGATTACTACAGGCTGAAGTGGGACCTGCCTGACACTAAGGAGTTGCAGGATGAAGAGGACGCCGAATATGTCAGCGAGTACTTCAGGCTGATGATGGAGGGCAAAGTTCCTTTTGCTGTCCCTGGTCCAGCAGGATATTGGTACACCGGTGCCATCATTCAGTGGAAAGGCAAGGAGCAGTTTGCAGGTGACCAAGTGCAGACACTGTTGGAGAACGGCCGCTGGAGCAAGCAGTTCTTGAGCAACTTGGCCTTCTACCGTGAGGGTTTGAAGCCATGGCAGCGAGGACTGGAGATTGGAATGGCCCATGGCTACTTCTTGATTGGACCCTTCACTTCTCTGGGTCCTTTGAGAAACACTCCAGAGGCTGCCACTGTGGGCCTGCTGTGTGGTTGTGCAGTTGTTGGCATTGTTTCCATTGGTGGCTTGATCTTCGGCAGCACCATCAAACCAACTCGCTTCGACAAGGAAGGTGACAAGCCTGCAGCGGGTTTCATCGAGATGATCAATTGGCATGCCATCGGTGGCCTGGGTGGGGCTGGCTTCGCACATGCCCTCATCACTATCTTTGGGTCGTGAGCCCAGACTGCATTCGGTGCTGTCGTGGTCCAGCCAAATGAGCATTTGTAAAGCCTGTGTGGGATTTACATGCGTGTGTTTAAAAGAGATTGGGCGGGCGGACACCATCGGTTGTCTTGTGCAATATGATATAATGTACAATATAGAGCCTCGCCGTGTTTCTCTTTTTGACGCTTTCGCACAGCCTCGGCTCGCTTTCACAGGCTTGTACCTAGTTGATATCGAAAGAAGATTGCTGTAGTCACCAGACATTTCGTTTCAGGGGCACTTCTTTTTGAGAACCAATTATCGAGAAGCACAGTTTGCATATGTTAGCACTCAGTTCGGACTCATGAAACTTGTTAAGCTCGTGTGAATCCTTTTGAAAGAATTGAGCTTTGCAGAGCAAGCATTTGTGTAGCAGTGTAGCGCAGACCAGTTAGCGGTGCTGGATTCAGGGTTTCAAATTCTTTGCACGGGCGTTGCCGGTATTCCTTGGAGCGTGTTTAGAGACAGTGCATGGGAATGAGAGCCACCGCCACTCGGGCAGCTGCCCGACACGTCACAGTCTCAGATTTGCTGACATGAGACATATGTTTGCAAGGATGGTCAAGACAGCTCCTGAAGCATGTTGGATCTGTGAACCAGGTCCTGATCAACAAGAACCTCATATCGGCTTCCTCTTCCGTAGTTGCCTCGAGCTTTTGCTGGGATTGCTGTGGATAGATTTTCGCAGATGAATTCGAGTGCTAGCCGAGGACGGCATCCTACACCTTTGCAGAACCTCTATTTTTGAATTTGATGCAGTCTAGCCAGCACAATTGGCACAATTGGATTTGAGCTACTTTTGCGCTTTGAGAGTCTCCTTTAGATCAGCTAATAGATGACAAAACGTTAGCATTTTTGCTCCATTTCACGTTACCCGCACCAACAAAACAAGCCAAGCTTTTGGACAGCACAGCAGTTCTGATGGACGCAGCAAACACAATGTGTGCGAAGCCAGATGTTGATCTTTTGCCTGATTGATGGGGCCCAGGATTTTATTTGTTTTGATCAGACTTTCCCATCCGCCAACAAAGACATACAAATGAGCCCGAATGCTAAGTCACTCGTTGTACTTTGGAAGCGGCCGTTTTACTTAGAGCATGGTCACAGACTGATCTGGGATTTGGTGGCAACCTTGGTGCAAACTGCCAATTTCAACATTTTCTGCTGTCCACGGGTCCAGAGCGAGTCTAGAGCCTAGATGTGATGGGGAATTGAGTTGGTCTCAGGTCCACAATGTTCGGTGCGAGGCACCGACAGGCATGGAGAATCATGGAGATGTGCGTTGTCGTGTATTTTGTGTAGTGCCCGAAACACGTCCGAGACCTGAAATTCACTGAAATGTGTCACAGGCCCCAAAGGACAATCTCCTGACAAATCCCACGTTGATAGAAGCTGTTCACTCAGAGCTACAGGATGCTCATGGAATCTTCATCCTGCAAGAGTCACCTAGTTGGATTTGTTACTTGCTCGCTGTGCTGTTTGCTCATTTGCGCCACGATGGCTATTTGTGACTTTGGGAGCAACTATTGTCCGACTGACCGAGGCCTTTGGAGGCAATAGCTCAGGCTATTGGAGTGGTCCCTGCATAGTTATGTTATGTCGTGTTAATATTTTTGTAGTACAGTATATTATATAGATATACTAGGTTTTCATGAGTTGGGATTTAGCGGTGACTATCCCCCAAAAACATCATCCCAAATCCCAACTCATGTATTTTTGACCCCCTTAACTTAATCCCAACTCATGTGTCCCGTTCGATGATCTATGGCTACTGAAGGCTCAAAGGAAGAATATCCTAGAAATCCTGGAAAGAGAAACTTTCAAATGAGCACACCAAAGAAAATCCTAGAAAGTATTTCCAAAGCAGAACTTGAGAAAATCCTGGAAGAATAGGTTTCAGATGTGATGACACCTAGCCAGGAAATGGGAGCACAGACAGCACAGACAGCGCAGAGCCCACGACAAGGAAGGGATCTGGCAAGTCCCAACTCATCAGTCTCCAAGCCATTACCAGTAGTCCTAGAAAAGAACTTTCAAACCAGAAAATGTCAGGAAATCCTGGAAAGAGTAACTTTCCAATGAGAAGAACAAAAGAAAATCCTGGGACAATAGCTTTCACATGGCATCTAGCCAGAGAGTGGGGGCACAGACGGCACAGACCCCACGATAAGCAAGGTGTCTGCCAAGCCCCAGCTTACCAGTCGCAAGTAGAGCTGCTAAAACAACATTGAAATCAGAAAGCCAGGGGACATCTTGAACAAAGTAATATTTAACTGATAGCACCAAAGAAAATCTTAGACCAAAACAGAAGCACTTGAGAACAACTTATCAAAAATCAAAATAAGAAAACCCATCAAATTCTAGAAAAATAACATGGAAATAAGACAACCTATCAAAATCCCAGAAACATAGCATTGAAATAAGAAAACTCGTCAAGATTCTAGAAAAATAACATTGAAAAAAGAAAGGACAGACTAGTCGACACTGATTTTTTGAGGTCATTTAGCAGACATTGTAGTATTGCGTTTTCTTTTTGATTTTTGGAGGTTTTGATTTTTTCAGTTTTTGTTATTTGATTGTTTTTTTTCTTGTCTATAATTTTCAGGTTTCTCATTTGATTGCTGTTTTTCTATGATTCTTCAGGTTTTCTCATGCGTTTTTTTTTTTCAGTTTTTGTGATTTGATTGCAATTTTTCTATGATTTTTCAGGTTTTCTCATGTGTTTTTTTTTTCAGGTTTTCTCATTTGATTGTTTTTTTTCCATGTTTTTTTTTTTCGGGTTTCCTCATGTGTTTTTTTTTGCCGATCATTGCACCCTTCCAAGTCCCAACTCTTGTTCGATATCATTGGAAAAATGCAAGTTTCTTCCGAACGTCCAAATGTCACCTAACGACTAACTCATCAGCCTTTTTTGTTTTTGGTGGTTCACTACTCCCAACTCGCGTGGCCCAATCATTGAAATTTATGTGGCGCACAGGTCCCAACTCATCAGCACCTAGTATATATTACACATTTATAGTTCTATAAAGTCATAGTCGCAGTTATAGTCATAGTCATAGTCATAGTCATGGATATGGTTATAGTTATAGTGACAGTATGCCGCTATATATTTCGCAATACCCTCAATGTTCAGAGACTCCTGCCTTAATGCTTTCATCACTGATGGCCAGGTTCCCCTGCACGAGCCAGGGCCGTCGACGAGGCCAAGCCTCGGTGTTCTAGAGTGTCCTAGAGTCCTAGAAAGAAAAAAACCTGAACATATTGAGATTCAGGTGATCACTGATGATGCGGAGGAGGTACCCAGAGTCTTCTCCATGAAGGCTTGATCAGAAACTTTCAGGTTGAATCTTCAATGCGTTCTCTACAATTTTGTGACGCTCGTATCATTGCCCACAGCCACAACATCCTCATGTATTGGAAATTAGTATTTGCTAAGGGGACCAGCGGTTCCTTTGGCTTGGAGCCTTAGCAGCTTTGGCAGCTCAGTTCATTAAACTCATTCATACATGTTCCAGCACCATGTTTTCTCAACTCGATTCAGGTGCCTCGAGTGGTTTGCCAACAAACCAGGCCATGCCAAGCGTGAAGTCATGAAATTGTAAAGAAGCAAGGCTCAAACGGTTATCACACAGGACTCACTGCAATACCAACTCTCCTGGCCAGGCAACCTGGCCTTTGGGAGCTTCGAATGGAACGGGTCTGGCAGGCAATTGCAGATGTTGAAGGGGGCTTGCTTCGCAGAGAACTTGACTTCTGAGGTTGGGGAAACAACCTCATGTTGCATCCGACACCGCAGGACGGATTCCATGGTAACTTTTGACAGGAATTTCATCCGATTTATATACAAAGGTCTTGTGCAAAAGAAACAGGACTCGGCGTTGGGCGGGTCGGCGCCTTGGAGGACAAGACGTCTCAGCATTGACGTGAGAATAGATTGAAGATTTTTGAAGCATCGGTCTGCAAGGCTAGGTGCTGGAACAACCAGTGGCAATCCCTGTTGGGTATTGAAGCTTAGTTTTCAGACAGGGACAATGGCTTTCGTCCATGCATCAAACCCTTTCCTTGCTGCCTGCTTCTCAACAAGAAATTGAGATGTTTTCGCCTTTTTGCACAGATTTTCCTAGACTATTTCATTCATTTCTTCTTGAGCTTTTGAATCGGCCTCTATTCTTTTCCTTCCAAGGTTACTGTGTTCGGATTTCCTGGAAGAGCGGCTGCTACCTCAGAGTGTTGCCTCAACCGCTGTATTAGTGGGTCCTGCTAGTTCCTCACGAGTTGCACCAGTTTCAATGAATGGTGTGGGTGGATCGGCCAGACAGCTGGGCAAAGGAGACATAACTGAGACACTGTACTTCAGAAGCATAAAGCGGTGGGGTTGAAGTTCAACTGTGGTTCAGGCAGCAGCAATCCGGCAACAACTGGAAGCTGTTTGCGGTCCAATTGTGGAGGTGGTCTGCAGCATTGGAACAAATGCACAAGCAGGTCTGTTGTTCGATGCAGGTTTGCCATGGCGAAGGGAACTTCATGCACATTTGCTTTGCAAGCTCTCAGGCAGAACAAATTGACTCCACGAGTTTTGTTTCCCTTTCGAGTTTAGTTTACATTGCATTTCGTGAAACGGAAAGCCAGGCTGCAACAGCATGTTTGGCATTAAACGGCCAGCTACTGCTGGGAAAGATTATGGATGCTGTCTCAGTTTCTAGGGTTGGTTTGGGGGGAAGCACCTCAACACGTCACATCGACTGCCCTTGTCACGGCGTGAGGTTGGATGTATCCCCTGCACTCACGCTGTACACTTCTCAGAGTGTCATTGGTATGGTGTCATACAGAAATCATAGAGAGTTTTGACCATTTGATTTGTTTTTGTGTGCAGAGGCAGAGTGTGACAGAAGACAGTGAGTTGATATTGAAGCAGATTCAAGGCGCTTTTGGCAGCTGGGGAGACGGACCAGCAAGAGGCTCCCGATAGAGCGGCTTTTTGAAGAAATACGGAAGACTTTCCGTAAAACTCCCGATTCAAACCTATTTTAAGTGTCGCGACTTGCTTTCCTTGACTTCAAATTCATGTTGGTGCTCCTGACATCTGAAATCAGTTGCTGCAGCGGACAGCGACTTCCAACAGCGGAGGCGTTGATCATGGGATTGCAAAATATGTCAAAGTCATATATGTTTTTTGCTCTATCAATCTTCACTGTTTGAAGACCGCTGTTGTTAGATTGGATTGATGCAGTCTTGGTTGAAGGTGTGGCTAGCCTGGGGGAATAGATAGGCTTCTCTTCGATCATACATTACATTCATGCTATGACAGGGAACAAAAGCACTTCCAAAACCCAAAGCATTTTGAGAGCTTTGACTATTTGATGTCAAATGCTAGATTATCCTCTATACATCCTTCTGTTGGCACTTGATACCATATTATGTTCGCAGGTCAGTTTTTGCCACGACCTGGGCGACCAGAGGTGTTTGGTCTCAGATTGTTGCGACCATGAACGACAAACCGGAAACTCGGTGACCTATCCAACATCTCTGCAGTGAGGTACGTCGAAATGGCTTCCTATGGCGCCTGCTAGATCAACTGTTTGACCTTTGATGTTTGAGCTTCGAGTGACATAGTGACATAGTGACATGACGCATAGGGGCCGCAAGGGCCTGAATCATGCACAAGTCAATGTCTGAAAGCCAGCCAATGAGAGGGATGTGCAGATGACAAAAGGATCAGCCAGAGGAGTGCCATGAAGTTGTTGTGCAATGTTATGCAATTGTGCGTTTGAAACATTTGAAACGTTGTGGCTCCTGCACTTTCTGAAGTTTGTGACATCTCAGAGGTGCGGAACTGTGAAACCTTTTTATTTTTCGAGCTTGGCCGGGCCAGGTGAACATTGGGACCGCCATTCATCGGTTGGCCAAGCACAACTGGCTAACTTCAATGCATTTTGAACTTTCTCTGAACTTGATTCGGTTTACATGAGTGGATTCACTTGGGTTGAAGGCATACAAGTGAAGGGAGAGAAGCTTCAGCCTTTTTGCTCTAAGGTGGAATGGTTTGGACAAGGGTGATGTTTGACTACAAACATCATATCAAATTCCAAAAAGTCAGTCGAAAACAAATGAAAAGATATAATTATATCTACAAGGGATTGGAAATGATTGGAAGGATTCCAACTTTTGCGCCCCTTTGTTACTAGTATGATTCGAAGTGGTGACGTTTGGCAAGGCAAGAGACATCTACTTGTAGATGGTTCCTTGCCTATTGGTGCGCAGGTGGTGAAGGTGTCCTGCTGCTGCAGAGGCCAAATCTATTCTTGCCTGAAAGGTAATTGGGCCTATCCACCGTGTCCCATGTGGTGATCTCTTTGTTTGTTTGCATTCCTTGCACACACGGACTCCACTGGATAGTGAAGTTGCATGAGAATCTGTTTTGTACCTTCCCCCTTCGACTTCCGGCTTCCTAGCTAGTTTCTGCCACCATGCTGAAGAACGGTTGGTGCATTTGCTCCTCCCCAGTGGATACTGTATGTACTTTTATTCATTTACACGCAGACTCAGACATGCACAATTATACCAGTACCGCACAAGGCAGTGGCGGAAGTTTCACAAATAGGAGGTACAGGAGAGGTTGGTTGTTGTGAGTCAGGGATGGCAGAGCAAAGACACTGATGGATTGCCAGGTGGTTGAGGTCTCCTCTCTTTCTCTTTCTTTCTTGCTCTTTCTCTGACGATCTACCTACCGACCTATCTATCTATGTATCGAGCTATCTATCTATCTATCTATCTTATCTTATCTTATCTTATCTTATCTTATCTTATCTTATCTTATCCTATCTATCTATCTATCTATCTATCTATCTATCTATCTATCTATCTATCTGTCTATCTTTTCGACCCTCCCGTCCCAACCCAAATCATTGGAAAACGCAATGTTTCACATTTCGCGCGCCTGTATCTTTTTTCTTCTGACTCTTTCTCTTTCTCTCTTCTACTCTTCTCTTCTCTCGGACTCTTCCCATCTCTGCTTTTCATCTCTGCATATTGTCGGAAGTTTGACTTTTGAACTTCCTTTGATGATCTTGTTTTTCCGATTCATTTGGCTTGATCATCTGAACAAACAAGTCCAAATTGTCTTCAGCAACAATGGTTGGGTCACGAAATTCAAAGGCCGTGCACTGTACAGGCTTGAAACCTTGCTTCCATCTTTCAGCTCACAGGTGGCCAGCTGAAAAAAATCAATGAAACAGGGCATGGTTTGGGATTTGCGTGGTATGACTCTGATACTCTGATCATCTCTGATTCTTTTTTTTGTTTGATGATGTTGGATAAATTGCAGACCCTCATAGATTTGTTGGCAGAAGGCTTGCACCAAAGGTATCTTGAGATTCTTTGTTTGTGTGTGTGTGTGTGTGGTCACATGTCCGTTTAAATTGGTATGAATGAACTTTGTAATGAGATGCTTATTGTGGAGCTGATGTGAGGATGCGTGGTGTGCTTTTTCCAGTTCTTTGCCAGGCTCTAGCAAACGTGGTCTGAGCTTCTGCGCGTTTGGTGTTTCGAGACATTTATTTATTGAACGAGGCCTCGACCGATTGCACATCACGCATGCTGCTCTATGATTTAAGATCGCTCGGTGCATCAATGTGATGCATTTGCGGCTCAAAGTGCAAGGATGAGAGATGTTTGTGTGAATGCATGAAGTCGAACATGCTACTACAAAGCTGGCAGTATTATTTCTCTTCAATCCAACTTCTCCGAAGCAGCAGACCAGTTTGCAACTTAACATTCACTGACATGCACAGTTTGTTTATGGTCATGAGCAAGGGGCAGTTGATATTTATGCGATGAACCTAGCTGCTGCTGGAGCTGTTCTCCGAGTCCTCCCATTTCTCATTGTTTGTCATGCGGTGCCTCTGCTCAACAAACTGGGAAATTTACAATTTATCACCATGGACTGTAATGCGGCAGTTCTATTTAAGTTCCATCAATTTCTCGAGGCAGACGATGAATATCAAGCCTGGGTTTGGGGACTCAGTCTGCCGTGGTCAGCTTGTACAGTAAGAGATAGTCAGGTAGTGTCAAACGGGCAAAACTGGAGGTTGTTCGCTGTTCGCTTTAATTACAGTCCAATAGTTTTCAATCTCTTTTGCTGCCGAAGCACTAGGCCGCAAAAAACTTTCAAGCAGATGACAAAGACTCTGTTGAAAGAGGACGAGCGCACCTTAGCTCAAACTTTTGGGCCCAGTTCGTCTTGCAAACTTGTAAGCACAAACGCTGGGCTTCGAATCCATTGCTTTGATGCAAACTTCTGTCATGTTCCCATTCCTCCCTAGTTTTTGCCCCCCCTCCACACGAGTTGAGGCTAAGTTGCGTGCTTTGCAATCTGTTAACGAAGACGGTGCTGGACACGTCCCATGGTTGAAAGTTCATCTTTCAGTTGGGCCTTGAGGACTGCCTTAGCGCTTGGATGTTTCCTTGCTTGACATTTGCCCTGAGGCATAGGCTAAACAAGCAGAAGCCCTTGCATGATCGTTTCGATCAGGTTGTGATGGGAAGGTCTGTGGTCGACCAGTGGGAAAAGGTTTATGCAAGTTGGACACAATGACATTAGTATGATTTGTCAAGTCATCAGTGTACTCCAGTTGCAGTAATACTCTTCCCTTAAAGGATTTGGACTGAACCTGGTGTTGCTGTAGGACCAGACACGGGAAGTTCTGATTGACTTTTGTTCGGACTTAGCCTCTCCAATCTCAAGGTACGCTGAATTTTTTAGTGTTCAAGTCTGACGGTTTGATCTTTCCATGCCCGTGCCTTCGCAATTTGAGTCTGCTAACTACCTTTGAACTGACTTTGAGGCAGATGGATGTCATACAGGAGGTTCGATGCTGCATTCCTGGAACACCACAGTCGAGCCATGTCGAGCCCATGAGTGCAAACCGCATGGCATTTATCCATTTTTTGCAAGCAGGACGTGTTGATGGTGTGCAAACGAGTGGTCAACGAGAATGTTGGGGACATGATGGATGCTGCTTAGCTTGATAGGCTTCCATCTTTACTTAAAGAGTCCGAACACCATCCTGTGGATGGCCAGCGGCTAGAGCATGCTAGAGCCGCCAGATCATTATCCTTGCCGATCGAGGCTGTCTCTCTTGGTGAAGATGTGAAAGAGTTCTGCAGCGAGCAGAAACTATGTGACTTGTCTTTTCAAGGCCAGCTCCGGCAGTTGTTGGATGCCGTTGATTGAATATGTGTCATGAAAATAGACAGACTAGGCCGCTGCTGGCCAGTCCAGCAAGGTAGTTCCACATGTGCAACAGGCATGGAAAAGATGCAGAAGATGATGGTTGATCTCGGGATGAAAAAGGCCAGAGTACATACAACCTTTGAACTTATGAGAGCATTCATCATGCTGAGAAGTCTTGAGTAGACTCGACGCTGGTGTCGCATGGCCTGTCTTGCAGGAGCTCTGACCTTTGTACATAGTGGACAGCATCAAGTGGGCCAAAGTAGTCCTTTCCGAAGCTGGAAATGGTCGCTGCATGGGCGCAGATTTGTTCGGAGTTCTCGCTGGGGCTTCGTGAATTCTGCTCTCACGCGTTTTGCTGTCCAGATTGCCTGCAGAGCCGCGGCATGTGCACCTGAAGCCTCCAGCTAGGAGTTCCCAACAGCACACGGGATGTGCCTTTTTTTGGATTTCAAAGATTGTAGAATCACGATGATGGTGTGACAGCATGATACCAAAAGCATTGCTGCTTAGTTCACCAGCAAGCCAGAAGTGCAGGATCTTGCCAACACGATTTGATCGTTGAGCAAGTTACATCTTCGACACGAAGCTGCAGAGGAGGAGATTTACTCAGTTGAGCGCTCTGAAGAGATGGCGGTAAGTCCATGCGGGAAATGCAGATTCGACGGGTAGAATGAAGTCATCGAATCTCTGTTACAAGCGGTCAGTGGAGGCGATAGCTTTGCAGTGCACATAGAGAGCAGGTGACCTCAGTTGCATCCTTAGCCTCTTGCCGAAAAGGTCGCCAAAACAGCTGCAGTAGTTTTCCATTTTGCAAAACACTTTTTTCCTCAGAGATTCTTGGAAGGTGCTCAGCAGTTGTCAAACAGTGGATAAAGGCTTGCGGTGAGGAGCTTACTCTTCCTTTTCTGGAGTTTGATTCTGGATTAAATGCGGTAACAAGTAGATTAAATGCGATTGGCTGGTGAGGTCCTTCGGGCGCGAAGACCACAGTTGTTGAAGGTTTGGAATTTGAGAGCTTAGCTGCAGCAGGTTGCAGTTTCATGAGCTGTGCACGAAGCTGCGGAGGCCCTTTCGACTTCGTTGCAAAAGTGCAGCCAAATCCACCCGCAAGTCATTGCCAGAAGCTCGGAGATTAGCTTGTCAACAAGTCTGTGCCGCGCACTTGCCTGTTTTTCGACAGTCAAAGATGATTGTAACTGGTGCTCCTTCTCTTACTCAAAAGATCTTGCAAATGCGCCAAGGAGAACATGTCATAGACCTTTGCGGTGCTCTTGTAGGCGCAGCACGGAATGTGGAAAGGACAGAACAGTCTTCTTACCCCGTGCGACGATCTCCACGACTTTTGGTATGTGATTATGCCAGGTGGACCAGCCATTTTTCCATTTTGTCGCGACTATGCAAAGTCCCGAATGGTGTGCTCAGGTTGGAACACATGTGATGTATTTGTATTTGTCACACTCTATCATGTTTGACTATGTCTGATTTATTTTTGAGCATTGAGACTCCACAAGAATCATGTTTGAACTTGCTGCTACTACTTTCAAGTCTCCGTGTTGTTGATTCCTCGGATCAAGACAATCCACTTTGTACATATACCCATTTCCTTAGAATGAAACCTGGAGTCGGAAGGAAATTGCCAATACACTGTGGACACTTGCCAAAGTACGGATTGTCCACATCCCTTTCATGGATG
The DNA here is from genome assembly GCA_000507305.1 of Breviolum minutum Mf 1.05b.01. Classification (NCBI taxonomy): domain Eukaryota; class Dinophyceae; order Suessiales; family Symbiodiniaceae; genus Breviolum; species Breviolum minutum. The sequence goes on along the minus strand of DF244719.1, from coordinate 7,984 downwards.
CAACGGCTCGTTTGGTCTAGTGCCTTGCTCAGTTTGGGGCGTTTGACCCAGATGGTAGGATTGGGCAAATACAATGAGCATCAACGAATCAAGCTGTTCACTGTTTTTTCAGGTAGCGTCACCATGTGCCTTCTCGTGAACTTGCCAGTATCGCATGGTCTTTTGCATCTATGGCGATTCGGAGGACCTTGTTGCAATGCGACACGATGCGACATGCAAAATCATAAAGATTGGGATCCGCTCATCCGGGCGGAAGGAAAGGATTCCTGCAATCTCCCGTACTGTTCCGTTTCGCGGAGACATGCTTTTCATGGCATTCTGCGTTCCGCCATAAACAAGGAATTCAAATGCAAATGTATGTAAAACGAGTGCCACGGAATGTGCTCCAGATTCGGACAAGCGGAGAAGCACAGGAAAGGTCAAACATCGCACTAAGGGTTTTCAGCAACAAGTCGTTTCGGCTCCATGTGTTCACGAAGAGCCATGGCAAAAGCATGCCGCTGTTGACCCAAACTGTTGAAACACCTGCAAAGGCACGCAAAGAAAGCTAACATTTCACCTTTATTACTTGAGTAAGAGTTTGCCATGTTCCTAGCTAAGAAATTGCTAGGCAAACATGCAACCTTATGATTGCTTAAACGATATCACCAGAGGCATCTAAAGAGATTGCAAGGATGACAGAAGCAAATCAAACACTTTCAGGTTGTAAACAGTTTGCACCAAGCGCTGCCCTGTGATAACCAACAGGCGACCGCCCAAAACCATACAGCGATGGCAGACGAGATTCCCCCCCATTCTTCATAATGGCAAAATATGGCAAAATAGTCGGTGAAAGTCAAGGAATTTGGCTTGGGCCGACTTCCTGGTGGTTTGGCGATGTGCTTGGTGGGTGGATGCCTCTCACAGACGTGGGCAGGTATCATCCATTCAGCCAGAAACACCAAACGAATATATGCTGACAAACATGGAGGTCTTGCTCCACAAAGTCATACAGTAAGATAGTAGCACGTTCCACAGACTCCACCGTACAGAAGCGTAGGCGCCGGTGCCCGAATGCACTGAGATGGTAAAGTAAAAAGCCCGCCCTGGCCCTCAAGCAATCCACGCACCAACGCAGGGCTTCGGTCTGCCAGGAAACGGTAGCATTTGTCAGCAATGAACAATTTTTTGCTCTATACTGTATATCTCTTTTTGCCGGTTCGAAGTGAAACAGATTATGCATGTTTGACTTCCGCCATTGCATCACATTTTCATGGAAAACCTTGGAAGCAGTGGGCTTGGGCCACCCAACGGCATGTGGAACTCGCCCCTGGGTTCGCGCTTTCTTTCGGATAAATCTTGCTTCGGAATGTCGTATGTCTCACACTGTTGGAAATCCTGAATGATTTGGTCTGTTGAGATTGGCATAGCGGCAATAGCGTGTGCCTGGTCAACCCCTCCTTGCGGTGCTCGCTTTGGCTTCTGAACATCCTGTGCCATACAAATTTGCAAGTGGCTTTAATACGGTTAGACCGACCAATAACTATAGGCTGAACCATCGCCTAGGCGCTGCAAAGTTTAACTTTGACAAGAAATTCTCTGGGGTCATTCAATTCACCATTTCTCTTTCCTTCCAAAAGACTTCAAAAGCTCCTTGCAAGATGAAGGACACTGACACCCGTTGTACAGGATTCGAATGCTCGCAATGCCCATATTTTTTTCCAGGGTTGTTAAAAGAACGGTTTGATCTGGCGCCTCAGGCGAGAACCATTTCCGTTGCCGTTTTCTTGGATTGGATCTTGCAACGGGCTGAACCATATTCGGAGCTGCGTCAGCGAAAGCAACGGTATGGCTGCAGACTATGTCGTCGTTTGCGCCAACAGTAGTGTCCTTTTAATGCTCTGACACATGGAGGGGCATGGCAAAGTGCACAACATGTGCTAGTTTTCCATTTGTTGGAGCGAGTGTGAGACAGCACAAACGCATCAAGGCCAACAGCCCGGACCACTTCAATTATGCACTTCCGATCCCAACATGTTTTCTAGGCAGGGCGCTGCCCCTCAAGGATTTTCCAATGTCCAAGATACACAAAATCGCTATGTTTCCAGCATTGTTTCGGTTTTGCCCAAAATTGGATGCCTTCAAGCTTGTAGAGCGGCCGTGTGCTCATTTGTTTTCAGCGTTCTCTCCCAGCCTGACAATCAACAAAGTGAAGGGCCATATGCCGCCTCGCTGCACCACACCGTTGCCCCGGACACCATCAAACACAAATGTGTGCTTGAGCAGTGCGCAAACTTGCACTTGATTAGCTGTGGGCTCAATACGCTGCGACTCACTGACGAACAATGCGCTGATGTGGCGGACCAAGGCTACAGTTTTGGAACTTGTTGAAGATTGGACTTCTGGCTGACTTGCCTTCTTGACTATCATCACGTCGACAAATGTGTTGTTGTTGTATATTTCCAATCATTTAAGTTATAACCTTGCGCATTCGCTGAGAAAGTGTTTTTGAAGTTTTTTGGTTGGGTTTTTTGATTGAATTCAGCAGACACACACACACACATTGGCTGAAAAAACAAGCTTTCTGTATAGGTTTCCGATGCGTTGTTGTTGTTGTTGTTGTTCTTGTTGTTCTTGTTGTTGTTGTTGTTGTTGTTGTTGTTGTTCTTGTTGTTCTTGTTGTTGTTGTTGTTCTTGTTCTTGTTCTTGTTGTTGGTGTTGTTCTTGTTGTTGGTGTTGTTCTTGTTGTTGGTGTTGTTTGTTGTTGTTTGTTGTTGTTGTTGTTCTTGTTGTTCTTGTTGTTGTTGTTGTTGTTGGTTGTTGGTTGTTGGTTGTTGGTTNTTTTTATCATTTTTTAAAATGTTATTATCAGTTTTTTAACATGTTTTCATCGTTTAGTGGAAATAATCATTTGATATCATTTTATTATCATTGTTTTATCGTTTCCTGGAAAAAGTATCATTTTTTTTAATCATGTTTTATCATCTTATTATCATTTTTTGATCGTTTCCTGAAAAATTATCATTTTTTTTTATCATTTAATTATCATTTTTTTATCGTTTCCTGGAAAATTATCATTGTTTTATCATTTTTTATCATTTTTTTAACGTTTCCTGGAAAATTATCATGTTTTCATCATTTTATTATCATTTTTTGTCATGTTTTGATCGTTTCCTGGAAAATTATCATTGTTTTTATCATTTTATTATCATTTTTTATCGTTTCCTGGAAAAATTATCATTGTTTTTATCATTTTATTATCATTTTTTATCGTTTCCTGGAAAAAATATCATGTTTTCATCATTTATCATCATTTTTTTATCGTTTCCTGGAAAAATTATCATGTTTTCATCATTTTATTATCATTTTTTTTATCGTTTCCTGGAAAATTATCATTTTATTATCATTTTTTTATCATGTGTTTATCGTTTCCTGGAAAATTGTTATTTTTTTCATTTTATTTCCTTTTTTGATAATTTCCCGAAAAATGACAACCAAAATGGTAAATAAATGATAACCAACATGATAAATAAATGATAACCAAAATGATAAATAAATGATATTTGAAATATGTTGCTGTTTTCAGGGTATAGCTCGCTGAGTATCTCTTAAGTGTAGGTGGTGTTGGTGTTAAGTGGTGTTGGTGTTGGTATTGTTTTCTTTTTGGTTTTGTTTTTTGGATATCCTACATGTTTCATGGCATAGCATCGCTTGCATTTGCAAACTCGAAATCAAATCCAGGAGAGTGGCCCCGCCTGCCACAGGCAACCCTGAATAGCACAAGCAAAAAGTAAGGCTGATACCCAGATTGGATATTTAGTCAATCGTCAAACCTCTATAAGAACGTGTGCGACATTGTATACAAGTCCCATGTAAAGTTCGGGCGTCCACGTTTTTCACGTCCTTGTGGCTGCTGGTTCACTGATGCTTGCAAGGAAAATTAAAGTTTTGTCAAGAGCGGTTTTGGAAAACATAGATCCGTTTCTCTTTTAGGAACTTTGATCAGAATGCCGTATTTAATGACAGTTTCGCGGGCTCAAGGTATTGTAAAAGCGGATTTTTTGTGTTGCAACGTGCATGTGGGAGGACTTTTTGCCAGCACCTCAAAAAAAGAATGAATCTGTTTTTTTTGTTTCTTTTTCCTGCACCGGTGTGTAACATGTCATTCGTGGACACGCCTGAATTTTAGTGGAGTTGTCTCTAAAACCCCGATGTGAGGAAACATCAGTCATACCTCAAATAACTTAAAAAAAGGCCCACATCCGTGTGTTACGTGGTTGGCGGCAAATTAGGGGAATGTTCGCATTTTAAGGAGTGTTCGTACCTGCCCACCCATATGTTGCGTACAAAACTCCGTGAACGCATCTGTTTTTCACTTTGAAGAAGTGCGCCGCTCCAAAAGCAGACGACCCACTGTGGCAAGTCAGTGCGAAAAACGATGGCAAACAGAACCAACAGGAAGCCACGAGCCCAAAGAAGAGAGCCAGCACCGCCACAGCACAACCACAAGGGGAACGCACAACAACACACGAGTGCGCCAAGAGCCAAGGAGCAGGCCAACGAGAGGCAAGAACCAAGTCATCAATAGCCAAGCCGAACTGAGACAGCAAGTACTCAGGCGGCTTAGCAGGAGGCTGCGGAGGTCGGAATTGACAACGCCAAGCCATGTATTCCCAAAGACTAAATTCGGACCACCCCGGCCGGATGAACTGGGTGGGTTTCAAAGACCGCCCACCCAGCGGCTAGCGTCCAAGAAGGGCCAAGACAAACAGCACGAGCCTCGGGCAGGAAAGCGCCCAGGTGTGAACGCCACGTGACCGCACTTGTTACCCGCCGCCCGTGCCCATAGCAGCAACAATGTTAAAAGACGTTAAAATAATTTAAAATATTTATGGAGTGAGGTCTTCAACGCATTTCTCCATTACCATTTGTTGGGGCAGATCCGAGTTCCCTCCACAAAGGTTTTGTGGAAGGTTCCCCCAACTCTTCTGCGCATTTGCGGTTTTCTGGGACAAGTGGCTTCCATGTCGGAAAGGGTTCCGTGGAGGTTCCCCGAACTCTTTTTTTATTGACATTCCTTGACATTTGGCTCTGGACATTTGCATTTTATGTTGCAACTTTACCCTTTGAACATCGTTGAACGGTGGACCTGCAGAATTTTGGAATGGAACATCGGAGAACCTGGAAGACGCGGGTGACCAGCCGACACGCGGGAAACACCACGGAAAAAATACTCCATCTGGAAAAGGCTTTGACAATTGGATTGTGGAGGCTGCTGCGTGTGATCAATCAATGCTGATCGGAGATTTTGTAGTTTAAATTTGTTGTGTTTGCGCCCTAGAGGGGTTACCTTCGGGCAAGCAAACTTTGGCTTGACATGATTGGTTGCGTCATAGCCAAATATTCGCAACATGCATTCAAGACGCGGCATGGGGCGGCTGGATCCACAACAGTTCGCCGAGCATTTGTTGCTTCCCAACAGGCACCCATTGTCAAGTTGAACATTGAAGTATACCATCACGTGACGTTAATCAATTTCGCCCAGGATCTTTGGCCTTTGTTTACAGAGCGAGGATTACTATAGTGCATTTTACTGTGCCTGAAAGAGGCCGCGTTGACGGTTGCTCATCGCGTGACAACCGCCCAAACAAAATTCTATAAACATCGATTGCAGCACCGTGGCATGCGGGAGCAAGGGCCAGTGTCATCTGTCTTTAGTGTTTTCCGTTTTTTCGGTTTTTTGTTGGGGCAGATCCGTGTTTCTTCGCCACCTGTCGCGGGTTTCCCTCACACTTTTCTATGTGCCTCCGAATTTCGTATCGCTTTGTGGGGCACTTATTGCGGATACGTCCCCGTTGAAAAAATTGAAGAAAGTTCGCTGATTTTTTTCATTGGTCTCCGAAGTCCCGCGTGGTGTTTTTAGGCGGTTCTTTGGGGAAGGTGCCTGCCGAAAACATTTGCGGACCGTCTCCTATCCCTTCCCAACTGTGCACTTTCAATTCCCTGTTCTAATAATACACATCCTGTGCGCATCCGGGGCGGCTGCAAAGGTCAAGGCCAAGCCTGCCCCCCAAATTGTACAAACTCAAGCATTGATTGCTCCCCACAAAGCAGGGTCGCACGGCAACGTTTTGCCAATTGTCCCACCGCTTCCACCTCGTAAATTCCTCAATTTTTGTGACCCCCACACTTTTGGTCTACTGCCCGCCCTTTTCGCACGCGGTTGCCATTCTAATGCTACTTTTGCCCAACGATTGGGTGGAAGGTTCGCAATGTAGCCGCCAGTTTCCAATGATGATAGAGCGCAGTCTGCCCCCAGGATTTGTTGGTGTGTGTATTGGAGGATTTGTTGCACTCGAGAAGTCCATTCATGTAAGATGTAAGATTTTATGCCACGGGCTGGACCAGCAAACCCCAGATGGAGGCCCTACTCCTGACCGCATCAGCCATCGGAATTCAACAGCGAGGATGTGAAGATCACGTTGTCGGATTCTGCGATACCCTGCGGCGAAACAATCGATCGGGGTCACGGTGGCCTCAAACAATTTCAGTTTCGAATTTATGGAAGCATTTTATCTAAGAATATTCATTCGTTCGACCTGACCTGACTTGACCTTGAAAGGAAAGCACGCGCGGCAGCTTGCAAAGGTCTGAGGTCTGAGTCTGACGTTCGCACGCCGAAAAGACAGCCCTTTTTAAGGCGCGAACCGGTAAGAAATGTGCGAAATTTTCAAGAATCTGTGGAACAAACTCGGCTACTTTGTACACAATTTCACGAATTCATCCATCTCCACCCATCGGCCCGCATCCGTAGCCACATTGTTCCAATCATCCTAGCGTTTGATTCGATAAAACTGCGTTTGATTCGATAAAACTGCTCAAATTTGCTTGTCCAATTCATTGCTGGGCGTCCTCCTCCAATACGTTGCCAACGTACCCAGCCTTCACACGGAAGGCTCATGATGTAGCAAACAAATTTCCATTGTTGAGAAGCGCAGGTTGCAGCCCATGTTTTCATGTGGCATACCTCAACCATTTTTCGCACACGCATCAACATTCCCACAGCCAAGTGTTGAAAACATGCAACCCGACTGTTCGTGTGTTCCAAAATTGTCCTTTGCAACAATTTATGGTGTGTCAAGCTGGCGTCGTGAAGTGGTCTGGTGGGTGTGCTTCGGGTGTGAGGATGACCATTTTCGAAGCGTTTAATTTTAGGCCTGTCGTGTCCATCGCTGCAATCCAAGCATTTAGCAACACTGCGACCCCTTCAGCTGTGTCACTGAAAATTAAAATGCCATCAGCAAAACGAAGATCACGTAAAGGGAAGGTGGATATCCATCATGGAAATCGATCCCCCCTCCCTTCCCTTCGACCTATGCACGCCAATCCTCATACCCATTGCAATACGGAACAAAATAGGCGAGGATTAAGCACACATCCTTTTCGGACACTTGCCTTGATAAGGATAACCGTGCTGTCGCCCTACGTTTTCACCTCGCCGGTTTGTTCATTGTAAATAACTGCAAAGTTTACACCAAAAGCGCAGAAACGCCATGTTCCAATAACGATTGCCCAAGTGCATCCCAATTTCTTCTCTCGAAAATTTTCGACGAATCGACGCTGGCAGTTTGAAGTGGCCTGTTGGGGAGCATGTTGACATCACGTTCGGCGAAAAAAAAATGGATTTGCAAAAACATCTTTCCACTTTCCAATGACCGCACTGAATCAGTAGGTTCGGATTCAGCCCGCTGTTCAGGACTTAGGAGCAAATGGGCCCCACAAAAGTATGCAACTTCGGCCAACTCACGTCCTGCTTAGCAGGAGGCAAGTACAACAAGTCATGGCCACCGCGTGTAGCTGCCTTTTTGGCAGGGAGTCTCACCATCAGCCACTTCTCAATGATTTCCAAACGCCACTCGGGCCAGGGTAGCGAAACACATGCCGTATGCAAAGCGATCATCGTCGATTTCGGCCGTGTCACCATCCATGGAATGTCTTGTCCCAA
>DF244718.1:0-24061 GCA_000507305.1 Breviolum minutum Mf 1.05b.01 | reverse complement strand
CCCCCCCAAAAAAACAAACCAAAAAACCGCCCCCCCAAAAAATACAACCACCCCATGACCCCCACACATCCCAAAACAAAGCCGCCAAAAAATGCCCTTCCCTGGGAATCCAGGTAAGATGCACGACGAGGTGAAACGCGAATACGCGGCAGATGAGAAGATGGCTTCCTCGCAACCCTGAGAGCTTCGCTTCTGTGGGGATTTCATGCCGTTTTGGAAGCCCAAAAAGACTGGGTCAGCCTACCCCCCCTAACATACCATCTTCAGAAACAAGGATTGAGTATTGAAGAAGCCTAAGTAAGAGGGAAACCAATGGTTAAAGTAATATTTGTTGTGTTTTTGATTGTTGGAAAAACGTGAGGATAGATGATGTTGTTTTGTTAGAACCTCCCGTAGAAAAAAATCCTGAGATGTGTTTTTGAGAGCAAATAAGAGAATTTCATGTAGTTTTTTTTTCTTTTCTAGAAGTGGATCTATATTCTTCCAGGATGGTGTATATATTTTTTTTTAATCAAATTTTGTTCACAGGCTTCTGGATGTCGGAAGTCTTTGATTTAAAACTTGGAAGGTAACTTTGATGGGCCTATGAAGCCTCTTAGTGGCTTCTTCAAAGGGTGATTTTTGTTGGAAAATCTCTGACTTCCAGTGATGATTTTTTTTGGCCCATAAAACTTGTGCTTTTGGTGAAAGGGGATGTGGGGACTTGAGACTGATGAATAGGGCGGTTTTTATTATTTCTAGGAAAACTGAGGGGAGTGTGTTTGCGGGTTTGTCAAGAAAGATTATGTGTTTTCTAGAACTCCTTTGGTCGGTCCTTCACATCACCCAACACTTGAAGCATCTACTTAGAGAATTCCATGTTGAAACTTCCGTGTTGAAATTTCCATGTACATTGCCACGCCAACACCTCAATTTCAGGGAGTATTTATGAGGATTTCATGGTGCAACTTCAATCGTTGTATTACTTAAAACACCAAAATTATGATCAAACACACGCAGAACCATTGGCATTTTGGTCAAACCTGGTGAAGTCTTCTAACAAGATAAAACTTACCACGCTTTGTCCTTTATTTTTGACTGGGCAAGCTGGACTTATGGTGTTCAAAATTCTTGCTACGGTGTAGCTCTTATGAGAAAAATGGGTTATTTTTTTGTTTACCAGGTGATCTTAGGGTTACCCAACCATTTCCTACATAAAGGGATGGTTCACCCTTTAACCTCTATGCGCAGGTGTATCCAGGCATGTCGCCTGACAATGTAAGGAGCAACCCGTTATGATAGAATGTATGCCATCAGAGAAGACGGGATAAAACAAATCACAGCAAAAACAAACAAGCAAAACACCAAACAAACCAAAACACTGAAAAACCACTTCGCAGAGCTATGTGATAGATAGAATCGGCATGTCAACACTCTACTGAATTATATATACATAAACATAATCTAGATTGAGAAGCTCCTGCTAGTCTTTGTCAAAGTCATGATGACAACGAAGACGACTCATCTTGGATTTTATATATAAATATCTACCTGGAGCTTTAACTCTTGACTTATCAACAGTATCACAGAGATTCTCCAGAGCTCTAAGGGACGATTTTCACGTTTTTTCCTTGTCCTTTAAGTAGCTGTGAAGTAGGCTTCCGTTGACAATTCGGCATGGTTTCAACGGTTTCCACCGACGAAGGCGGTGTAGTTTCACCCCGTTCCAGGGGAAAACTCCCGGGAGCATTCGATACCGTTGAATTCCATGGCATCAACGTTTCACAAACTGAAGAGTTTGGTGATGTGAAGATGACACAAAAGTTTTCATGGAAGATCTGAGCAGGGATATCTGAAAGTTGTACTAAAGTTTCATTTTTCTTAATATCTTTTAATCTTGCTGTTTTGTGCTGGTGTTTTGGTATGTTTCTGTTTTCCCTGCTTTGTTTCAGTGGGAAAAACGCGAGCCTTTGACGTTTTGGACGTTTCGCATTCATCCAGGCGGAAAAGTGTTTGGCTCCAAAGTTTAGGCATCCAGGCGACAGATTTACTGACTATTTCATTTGTTTGGAGCTGGGGGTATTAAGAAAAATGTATCTATATACCTGCAAAAATATGTCAAATTGGGGTTGCAACCACTTCTCACTTAGCCATTGATGTATCTCCAAGTTTAGGCTCAAGGGGACTTTTCCGTTCGCCCAAAGGGCTGAAAGGACCCGTTTCTCAGGCCTCTGGGACCTGGGATAGCTTCGCATCTCGTGTTGTGCTTAAGATTTGAGTTGATTCGTTTGGTTCGTGTCATTGCTTCCCAATTTCTACTTTTATATCTGGAACCTGTCGGACTTGTCAAGAACTGATTCTATCTGAGTCTCATAGATTCCAAAAAGAGGTTTTTATTTTGAGCAAAACATGGAGGTAATCTTCGTCAAAGATTTCCACTGTTCGAATTGGTGCAGGTTTCACTCAGAGGCTCGGATGATTTCAGTGAAGGACGGCCTCCACAACAACTAGCTGCCACTAAAGGAAGTTTCCATTTTGTTAGTGATGCTAAGTGATGAAACGTGAGAATCATTCGGTGTCGCTTTGAAGTTCGTTTGGTCAAGAATCGCGGCATCAAAATGAAGATTATGAAGTGACTTGTTGAATCTTGTTGATATCCGTTTTTGATGGCTTCAAGCTTGTAAGAGGTTGTTCGGTTCGAAAACGTGTTGTCGGGTATCGGCTTTGAGCAACAAGTACACAGAGCAATCAATTTTTGGTGGCGAAGTCCAGACAAGGGAAGATGTGAAGATGTGTCATTGCGTTGTTTGCCGAAACGTTTGAGTTGCATCGACAAATGACTAGACTTCCACAACTCATTCTGTATCAGGTGGTTGCCATCCCTGAAAACAGCAGCTTGAAGGCGCATTTGTTAGCAGGATGATGCAAGGGTCCCATGCACTCAACGATTTCGCAAAAAGGAATCCACATCCCTTATAGAAATGTGTGTATATATATATATCGAAGTATTTCTGAGTGGATTTGTACTCAAAAAGTTGAAGACCTCGAAAGTTTCTCAAGATGCAAATGTGCAATGAGTGTGATTTAGTACCTGTACAATATGTACATATACATACATGTATTGCATATGTATATAAATATCAATATTACTTGTACAATGAGTATAATTGGTGAATGTACAAGTGAGATGGATGTTCTTCTTCAAAGGTTTTTCAAGTTGTTGGGTCGGCAAATTCCTCGCCAAGCGTCCAACATGTCTAGATAGTTTTTTTTCTTTGTTTGATTTTTTGAACCACCAATTTTGTTTTTGCATTCTAGCCTGCCACTCTTCTAAGATAACGGCCAGGTCCTTGGATTTAAAAGTCATTTCTTTCCCATATCCTCATGACTGTTTTTCAGAAAAAAACTCAAGGGAGAGTCATACTCAAATTGCCCGCACAAAATGGCAGATCTTAAGATGTAAAAGAAACTGACAATGTCGCCAGGAGTGTGAGAATGCCATCTACATCTGAAGAGGTACCAAAAATGGGCAGTTTTCAACACTTTCATGGTTGTGACTCCGCTGGTGCTGATGGTCATCGTTCTTGTTCTTCTTGTTGTTGTTGTTGTTGTGGTGGTGGTGGTGGTGGTGGTCTTTTTTGGTATCATTTGTCAGGGTTTTCGGAGCTGTAATTAATCCCAAAGAGATATCAAACACCCAAGGGTAGGGTCGGATATTTTCATTGCCTTTCTGGAAATAGCGGATTGCCATTCTGTCTCTTTCAGAGTGGTCGTTGGAAGTCTAAGGGTTGAATCATGAAATATCCAAAGATTGATTCTCAGAAGAACTTTCCTCTTCAGGAATCAATCATCAATCACCAATCACCAATCACCAATGATGGGGTTGATTTCAAAACCATTCATTCACAAATTATTTACAAAAACTATGGAAGAAATCACCAACAACGATGGTGGAATGGCATCGTGATTTTCTTTGCGGGTCGACCTTGCTGGGTGACTCAACTTGACATGAATCACTTTCGGAAGATGTTGGGGATTTTTTTGAAGGTAATTTAAAATCATGGAATCTTTGGATTTTCTTAGTCTTAGGATTTTTTTGACGTTTTAGTTGGAAAATGGTTCAAAGAAAGTCCCCTCCGCTTCACACTGGATTGAACAAACTGGTGCAGCAGTGCCCATGTCCCTGCTGTCAGGGATGTCTAGAATTCTGCTGGACTGCCATTTTCCAACAGAGCCACAATAACTCATTTAGGAGAGCGTCGCGCAGCATAGCAGTATGGAAGAAACAACATCCAAGGGAAGAGCAGAGCCGCGGCATTTGTTTTTGCAGAAGAACATGCTGGGTTCACGCAGATGTGGCCAGGGGGATACTGCAAGCGCACGACTGGCCGCGGAAGACTTTAGGCACCTTCAGGTGCCGCAGTTTTTTGTCTAGAAGAAGATTTGAAGACTTGTTTTAAATTTGTTTTAAAGATGTTTTTTTGTACCAATTGATTTGGTATCCATTCATTTTAAGCCCATTAATAGCTGTTTCAAAGTTCGCATTTGGTAAGGAAAGGGCAGCAAGGAGTGCCAAGAGAAGTTTGTGATGACTTGAAGTAGCGAACAGAAATCCAGGATATTCATTTGAAATCATATCTGGATATTCATTTCTACTCCAGAAATCCAGGAACTGAATGTTAATTTGGGATCTCCACTTTGGAGCAGCTCCATCTTTGGACAGCAACAATTCCAGGAGCAGCTTCCGGCCATGAATGAGGCTTTGGCGATAGTGAGATTTGACATGATTTGACATGATTTGACCATGGTTCTTTCATGGTTCTTTCCGTCATGTGATGATAGCAAGTAGATGCAAGGGCCCCCGGGGCCCCCGGGCCCAGGAAATCCAGACCACTGATGCAAATGCCGTGACCCGGGCGAACTCCTGTGAATCTATCAGCTCCTTTCTTCGAGAAGGCCAAAGCAGATGCGAAGGAAGCAGAGATGCAAATCTCACAATTGAGGAGAGCTGGAGAGTTAAGAGGGACACAGCATTGGAGTAAGGGACAGTTGAGATGCTAGAAGTAGTCAAGGAACATGGTGAAGAGACATTTCTGAACCATTTTGAACAACTAAGTAGCAGGAGAAAGTTGGAACAGGCAGAAGCCAAGGCAAAGATGGCTGAGGAATCAAAAGCTGCAGCCGAGAAGAAGCTCAAAACTACGGAGCAGGACATCTCTATGTTCGTGTTTCACTTTGAATCTAGAATTGGATCGAAACCAGAGGCTGTCATGTTGGGGTTCCAGAAATCTGTTCTTTTTTGGGCTATGACTACTTTCCACCCACTGCGTAATGGTGGGGGAGTTGAAATCATTGCGAGAAGATCCCATCTTTGAGCAAGTGAACATGCTCAGAGGTGTCACTTGATTCAACTTTCAACAATTCATTTTGCTTTGTTTGATTGGGCGAGCCGAATGGTTTGATGTGGCCTGCTTTGGTGTCTTGTGTTTTTTTGGCTATTTTTGACCCTTCGGAGCCATCTGGAAGATTTAGTTGTGAGCTCTCGGTGGTCAGAGAAGGTCAAGGTAGGGTAGACATGATGGAAGCGAAAGTGACCGGACCTAGGGCAAGTGACACAGTGAAATCTGCAGATTTGCAAATTGGCAGATGACGTTTGCCAAGGAGCTTGAGGCTGCTCGATCCGAAGCCAACCTTTTGCGTGCAGAAGTTGATGCTCTGAAATCAGGTGGTTCGTCAGAGGCCAGACCTTTGGAATGTCAATGCTAGCAACTAGATGCACTATGATGCACTGAACAAATATTTGATTCAGGAATTGCGCAAACTGTGCGAGGAGAGCACTGCTTTTCAGTGAGAAGTTTCATGGATGTGGGAACGATTTGGTTTAAGTTTCGAGTTCTGGTCCGTTTGCATGGTGGTGTTGGAACAGTCATTGAAATTTCTGAATGGAATGCATCACTGTCACCACTTCCTGTATGATTTTTCATATGTTTTGATTGGATTGTGGCTCTGCCGTTTTCCAGCTTGAAGCAGAGATGGGACCCCGCTACCCAATTCCATGTCCATACTTCTCGAGGCGGACAGAGCAGGGGCAGAAAAATGTCAACGACTTAGACTGGCTGATTTGGTTGGGGTTTGGGAAGGCGTTGGTGCAAAGAGATTGACTCGGTCCAGTTGATCTAGCCGTTTTTGTTGTTCTGTCCAGTTGATCAGCTGCTTTTTTCTTGCATGTATTTTTCTTGCAGGTCATCCTTTGTCTTATAGAATCTTACAAGACAGCGAAGATCTTACTATCCATCACCACTATATACGTTGCAATGCCCCCTAATTCGTGGATTTTACGAGTGCTTCCTCCATTTTTGCAAATCAACACTCAAATGATTCAACCATTCATCCGCCATCACCCACCACATCCGAGGCAGCAATATCTTGCAAACTTCCTTCGAGGGAAAGTTGGGAGCCGTTCGGCATTTCCTCAAAGACCCAAACGCTGTGAAGACTACACATGAAGGCCGCAGCCTCGGATCGAGAGAAGTGCCTTGAAAGATTCGAATGCCAAGCAGGTGGATTGCTTTGTCTGCTTTGTGATTTTTTCCGAATCTGATTGAGGATGCCGTTGTTTTAGGACGCTTGCTTCTAGGTTTTTCCGCTTGTCAGTTTGTCTTGTGTACACTCCCTGTCTTAATTTGGTACCATGAGTGAATTTTTGATGTCCATTCGCTGTCATGCGACAGTGTTTGTCCCAACTTAGACCCAAACACTGGGCCAGTGCATGGGTGAATGTGTGAATGGCAACTCAAATTCCGAGTCTGCTGATACGAATTTGATGTAAGAGCAGGTTTCCCAGTCAAGCCCAGACCTGTGGCCAGACGACCAACCAAGATTTTTCCATCGCTTTGGCATGGGCCTTCAGCGTCAGCCACCACTGCGGGCGCTCCGAGGCTACACCTCGCTGCACTATGCAGCGCAAAATGGCCGCGACAGCGTGGTCCAGCGGCTGCTGGCGGCTGGCGCTGCGGTGGAGGTTGCGGCTAACGACGGCCGTGGCCTCGGGAAGGGGATTCTGGAGGGAGGTGTGGCGGTGGCTACCTGACCATGCAAACAGTGTAAATCGTAGATGCTTATTGAAGCTCGGAGACCGGCTGAATGAATTTCTGCTTCTTGAAAAACCAGAAAGAAACATGAAGAAATCACAAAGTTTCAAAGAAATCTGGAAGAAAAAAAAATTGACGGACGTTGGAGTCGAGCTTTGAATCTGCTGCCCAGAGTCAGCATACACAAAAAGTGCGAGATGCACAGGTTTTTTCAATGAAATTCATTGATTTGATTTGCGTTTCCAGCTCCACCTGTAAGTCAATATTCTTTGGATTCATTCCAACTATTCTAGGTGATGGAAGTCCCCAAAATGAGTGGTGAGTGGAGTGGCCGTCGGAAGGACGCCCTTTCAGGCCCTTCCTTCTCGGTTTTTCCGCTTCTTGGTTTTCGTGCGAACATTCCCTACATATTTGTTACCAAAGATTCAAGATGAAATTCTATTTCCATCCACTGGCGCTGATGGATGTCTGACCCGACTTAAGACCACACACCTGGCCAGTGTATTAATATGAATGTTGAATATGCTGCATTTTTTAAGTGATGCGCAAATTTTCTGCGCTTGTTAAAATTCGCTAGGATTCTTGGAGTTTCCACCCGGTTTCTCTTGTGGATATTCCTTGTCTTAATTTGGTACCATAAGTGAATTTTTGATGTCCATTCGCTTTTTTGTAACAATGTTCCGAGTCTGTTGATATGAAGGTGATGTAAGAGCAGGTTTCCCAGTCGAGCCCAAACCTGTGGCCAGACCAACCAAGATTTTTCCATCGCTTTGGCATCGTTTCGGATCGGAAAAACCACCTCACCATGCAACGCTGGGCCTTCAGCGTCAGCCACCACTGCGGGCGCTCCGAGGCTACGCCTCGCTGCACTATGCAGCGCAACATGGCCGCGACAGCGTGGTCCAGCGGCTGCTGGCGGCTGGCGCTGCGGTGGAGGCTGCGGCTAACGACGGCCGTGGCCTCGGGAAGGGGATTCTGGAGGGAGGTGTGGCGGTGGCTACCTGACCATGCAAACAGTGTAAATCGTAGATGCTTATTGAAGGTCGGAGACCGGCTGAATGAATTTCTGTTTCTTGAAAAACCAGAGAGAAACATGAAGAAACCACAAAGTTCCAAAGAAATCTGGAAGAAAAAAAATTGACGGACGTTGGAGTCGAGCTTTGAATCCGCTGCCCAGAGTCAGCATACACAGAAAATGGGAGAAGTAGTTTGAACATAAAGGCACAGTGGTTTCAATGAAATTCATTGATTTGTTTTGCGTTTCCAGCTCCCAGCAGAAAGTCGATAGAATATGCAAAAATCTATTCTAGGGAAGTCCACCTATAGGTCAATATACTTTGGATTCATTCCAACTATTCTAGGTGATGGAAGTCCCCAAAATGAGTGGTGAGTGGGGTGGCCGTGTCGGAAGGACACCCCTTCAGCCCTTCCTTCTCGGTTTTTCCGCTTCTTGGTTGTTCATGTGAACATTCCCTTTTCTATCTTGTTACCGAAGATGAAATTCTATATCCATCCAGTGGCACTGATGGATGTCTGACCCGACTTAAGACCACACACTGGGCCAGTTGATATATGAATGTTGAATGGTAACCTGCATTTTTGGACTGATGAACAGATTTTCTGCGCTTGTTAAAATTTGCTAGGATTCTTTGGGTTTTTTTGCGCAGCAAAAGTTTAGAGAAGATGTGGGAAAATCTTTTCCGGTGCAGTCCACCTAGGCCAAGATTCTTTTCAACTATAGGTGATGGAAGTCTTTTAAAATGAATGGTGAGTAGAGTAGTGGCCGTGTCAAAACTAGGCGAGTGCATGTTTATGTTGAAAAGAAACCGGAAACCGACTTCAGTAGACGAGGTCCAAAGTATATAATTTGGAATTGGGGAACAGGGCAAGGCTCTTTGATATATGACGGAATTTGATTGAGAAAGGACACCGTTTTAGGCCCCCTCTTCACAACCCTCTTCACAACCCTTGCTGCGCAGTTTTATCGCTTGTCAATTTCCCTGTCTCAATTTGGTGCCATAAGTGAATTTTTGATGTCCATTCACTGTCATTTACCAATGTTTGTCCCAACTTTAGACCCAAACACTGGGCCAGTGCATGGATGAATGTGTGAACGGCAACTCAAATTCCGAGTCTGCTGATATGAATGTGATGTAAGAGCAGGTTTCCCAGTCGATCCCAAACCTTTGGCCAGACCAACAAAGATTTCCATCGCTTTGGCATCGTTTCGGATGGGAAAAACCACCTCACCATGCAATTTACTGGACCTTCAGCTTCAGCCACCTCTGCGGGCGCTCCGAGGCTACACCTCGCTGCACTATGACGACAGCGTGGTCCAGCGGCTGCTGGCGGCCGGCGCGGTGGACTCTGCGGCCAACGACGGCCGTGGCCTCGAGAAGGGTTTTTTTTGGCTTGGAAGGGAACTTGTTGTTGAAGGTCTTTGGAATTGTGCCCTCCTGACATCAAAGGTGAGGTGAGGTTGATTTTGCTAGTTGCTCGCCACATTGCTGCAGCGCGAGATGCGTATTTCTCGGAACCCGAACATGCATGATTTTGCCCAAATCGGGTTTGGGCTACCACAAGCGCAATGCGATCGACAAGTCAGATGTACCATGAGACCTTGGTTCTGTGATCGGCCCCCCCGAACCTTTGCCTTTTCCTAGCCTTAATACCTTCCTGCCGATGAGGATCCTTTAAGTGTCTAACGGAGCATTGCTACTGCTACAATATTTGATTTTCGACCACTTGTATAGGGCCGTAAGACAAAGTCAAAGGTCTGGCTCGGGCCATCAGTTTTGAAGCGGGCCCTGGTGCTTGAGACTATGCCCCATTTTAGCAACTTTAAAACATGAAGCCATTGCAAACAAATATTATCAATTAAACCTAAAGGATCTTTCTTTTCCGATGACACTCCGGCCTTCTCGCCGCCAATGGCTACACTTTCCATCACTTTTCCTCATGGTTTTTGCTGGTTGAGTTCGGATCGTCCCAATGTTTGAGGCGCGAGGCCGCTGCACGTGGCTGCCGAATACGGCCAGGAAGTCATGGCTGAGGTGCTGCTTGCATATACTGGATATACTGGTGTGTATTCATTTCTGGATATACTGTATTCCTGGATTTGGGCAAGCCACTTACCAAAAATGTCATGCTCTCATATGTTTCTTGGTGTGTATTTTGATTTCTAATTTTCCACGTCATGTAAGCTCTGTACTATATTCTGACTTCTTTCATGAAACTTCAATCCAATGGTCTCGGAGATTGTCATCAGCGCCTGAGGCCTCACGCCGTTGCATGTGGCCGCATTCACCGGCCACGATCAAGTAGCTCGACGGCTCCTCACAGCCATCGCCGAAACAGGCTGTGACCTTGGAACAGACAAGCATTTTGGGATCACGAAGTGATGAAATTCGAAGCAAACATGCAAACATTGCCGGATGTTTTTCTTGTTCTCCGGCCTAGCGATGGTTTTGATTTCTGTCACTGACCCTGAAAAAACATGAACAAAATTGAGCAAACACTGTTGTTTTTTTGTTTGAGCCCAAATGTCTTTGCGCCAAGGCGGAACACCTCCAGATTATGCAGCATTCAAGGGCAGTGTGCGGGAGCACGTTGCTTCTGCTGTCGACGACAAAGGCCATGGCCTCGGAACAGTTCTTGCAGGACACTTTTTCATGCAAAGGTAAGAGAGGCTGGGGTTCGAAGGTGCCGAATCAATGGACATTGTCGTGCAACGCCATGGGCAACCGTCCCGAGGCCAGACACAGCTCCACATCGAAGCATCTTACGGGGATGATGCTGCTGTGGAACGACTCCTTGCGTCCGGGGTGGCCGCGGATGCCGTGGACAATGAAGGCTTGAGCCTTGGAACGGACTTGCTCACCAAAAATTAAGAAACTTGATGACAGTGCCGTTGTGGTTTTCAAAACTTGGGTAGAAAAATCAACATGCAAACATATGACACGATCTCTGCTGCGTCCGAGGCCGGACAGCTTATGACTTGGCCAAGGCGGCAGGGCATCGGAAGATCATGGGTTTGGTGAAGCCGGTGCCCTGGCGATTTTTGTGATGGGATGTTTGGGTGGGAATCGTTTGCTTTTTGTGAGGCGAACGAATACTATACAAGAACTGGCAAACATATGGTTGAGATATGTGTGGTCCGAAGGCATTCAGAGACACGAGACACTAACTGAGATATATTGAAATGTGTGGCGTGTGTTTTTGTGTGACATCATTCAGAAATCTGTCAGATGTGTCATGTTTTGTCAACACTGTTGTGGGCGTTGTCTGTCTGACCTTGTGGTGTGTCTAAGGTGATCATAAGTGGTTGCAACATGATGCAGACTGGTGTGGTCGCGGCTCAGGTTTTCGTGGTCCTGCTAAGTGGCCGAAGCTGTCATTGTAACTTTGCTGCAAACTTCAAGTTGAAAGAAATTCTATTGTAAAACATTGGTAAGGGTTTATTAATTTGATTGCCTTTTCGCTGGGCCAGTGGCATGCAAGTTTGTATCATATTCAGAGAGCTGCCATACCAACTTTTTTTAAAGTCGTGCAAGTTAATGTGTTGATTCCAAGGGAATACGGATTTGCAACTGCATAGGCTGAGTTTTTTTTTACTTTGGCATTTTTGCCTTTGTGTTGAAATTATTGTCGTTGTGATGGACTCAAGTGTCTTATCCACTTAGCAACTTCACAGGAGATCCTCACTATAGCGAAGGCTGAAAATCCGGATATTTCTCAATCTGACCTTCACTTCAATTAAAATTCTTCGGACGATCGAAGGGTGCAGGATTTGAAGAAGGAAGCTGAGCACCTCGGCATCCAGAAGTGAGCTCAAAGTCATTCTATAATTCTCTACATCTACAGTTCGAGTTCACTTTCCGATCCATGTTTGGTTGGTTGGGTTCTGTTTGGAGTTCCCTTTTGTTTGACAAGCTTAATGTGTATCAACACATTTTTTTCGAGTTGTACC
This sequence comes from Breviolum minutum Mf 1.05b.01, assembly GCA_000507305.1. Taxonomy (NCBI): domain Eukaryota; class Dinophyceae; order Suessiales; family Symbiodiniaceae; genus Breviolum; species Breviolum minutum. Next base: position 12,022 of record DF244718.1, on the reverse strand, counting down.
CTTTGTTCTTGGGTAGTGTTGCCACTGTCTGACCTTTATTTCTTGTCCACCCGTGGTCCACCACCAGATACATACCGCAAATTAAAGGTGATTCTGAATCAAAAACGTATAATCGAAGGAAGTTTAGTTGAGAAACTTCCGGGTTACGGAGGTCGGGGGCGTGCGGTTTAAAACGGTTTCTGGGGCAAAAGGCACATTAAATGTTTCTCGTGCAAGGGTTTTTGGAACCAAAGGCTTTTGTTTCTGGCATAAGCGCAGTGGTAGTGGTGGTGTAAAAAGTTCCTTGTGCAAAACATTTCCGGTGTGAAAGAATTCTGTTTCTATGTACAAGCGGGATATGTTTCGAGACAGAATGGCCGGTGTAGATATTTTGGATTGATGTCCACAGGAATCGCTTTCTATGAGAGGGGTTACTCGTAGGATAAGCCAGCCCATGATGTCAGGATTGCATCGGTTGGGAATGGTTGGACATGCGCATGTTGAAAGCACACGCACACAAGCGGTGACAAAGGCTCAGTTGGGCATGTTTTGCCGGCAAAATATGGCAAATTTTGTCTTTGACTTGTAGTTCTCTGAAACTTCCGCCCCCGGCTCACCCGGGTGCTAGTGGCACCTGTTACATTGTAAGGACCCTTTTGAGTGTTGAGGATCTGCATGTTTGGGGGTTCTGATGAGAGCATGCGATTCAACTGCTGGGTACTGTTGGGAGGGTTTTTTCATGTTTTTTCCAAGAATAGAAAAATTGCGCGGATGTTTGAATAGAGTATCTAATAGAATTATGTCGGGGGCCGTCACCAAAAGGAATGCGGAAAAATGAAGATGTTGGATGTTTTTGTTCAAATTGATCCTATGTGATACCGACATAGTCTGCTTGGACAGATCTGTGCACAGGGAGCAGCTTAGCTAGCACGCCCATGTTGACAGTGCAGAATGCAGGTCACAACGGTAAGACATTTTGTAATATATACGTGTTTTTTTATTTGTGCACATGTTCCTGCATTCGATTGCTAAGTAGATAAACAAGATTTGATCAACTTGATCAATTTTTTGAAAACATGTCTGTTAGCGTCAAGACTTTGGATTTCCATGGATTTATTTGCCTGACCTTCCTTTCGATGGTGGACCGTGCATCCTTTTGCATGTCTTGGAACCAAGGAAAAAACTCGGGGTCAAGATCCAGCATTTGATCGGGCCGAACATGGAGCAGTTGTTCCTTGGCTGTGGTGAGGAAAAAAGTGGATTTTTTGCAGGAATTTTCAAACCGAATTATTTTTGGAAATGTTCCAGATCAGATTCCAAATTGTTTTCTCAGAGTGTAGTTCCAAAAAGTATCTCGAAACGAAGGTGTTTGGATGTTTGAAAATAAATCCTTGATATTTTGACAGCTTGCCATATGGGGCTATGAGTCCAAACCGGCCTGTGGTTCAAGAAGTCGTTGATTTGAAACCACAGTTCCTGGGTTCAGCGAAGATGTTGTACTCAGTTGTGCCCTCTTGAAATTCCCGACCCAGCAGTGAGATGTTCAAAACTGACCAGATGTTTCGATGATATTTGTAGAAAACTGAGATTTCAGTTGTTTTCAGGCTTCACAAAAAACGGGACATTGGTCTATTGGACCTTTCCACGAGGACGGAGTCCAAGTCCCTTGCCGAAGCCAACGTCGAACCTGGCAGCACCGTCTTCGTGGTGATTTCTCCCGTGCTTCGGTTGCATTTCGGTCCCTGAAGTTCTCGGGGTTTCATGTGATCCCAGTACAAACAAACGTCTGTCAGGTCCGTTGAAAGTGTTTGATGGGACAAACCCGATTGCAAAAAGCATCAAGAAGCCAGTGGTTCTCCTTTCTGTTGGGTGTTTTGCACCTGTTTGGGCTCAGCCTTACAGTTTATTTAGAGCAAGAAGGAAGAAAAACAACGAACAAACAGAGTGTACCGGACAACCCAAGGAAAAGAAGCGGAAAACAAGCAAAACAAGAAGGCAACAAAAATGAAACAAACATGTAAGAAAACATTAGGTGTTTATAGTCGTGTTTGGTGTTTGTTTGTTTTGTTTGCTTCCTTTGTTTTTTCGCCAAACATAGTGAGGGTTTTTGGAAGAAGCCCGGTTTTGCACATATTACCTATAGGGTTCGGAATTTCCAAAATTCTGTGTCATGACCGTGGTCATGATACACATAGATGAGAGGCCATGTAGGTTCCACATGAAGTCAATGAAGCACAAGCACCAATGAAATAGACTCATAGACTGTACAAGTTCAATGTTAGTGACGTTGGGTTACAACAAGGTGGTAAAATACAGAGAGTCACAGTGAAAAGTCTGGGTTGGGATTGCATGGTTTCAGGCAGCGGATGCAGCTGAAAGCAAACCGACTGCCACAGCAGATGCAGCTGAATCCAAAGCGATTTCGACAGCAGAGGCTCCGTGCTGCGCCGGAATTGCATTCATGGTGTGCCAGCCCGGTTTTGCCACAATAGAGCGGTAATGTGGCATCCCTATTTGACTGGACACTTCTTTGGTTTTCCAGAGGGTCGGATGCATCTTTGCTGAGACTTTACAAAAGCTGTCATAGTGTTTATTCAATATTTATATATAATATACAAATATTGTAAACTATATAGATAATATGAATTACCTGTTATAACGATGTTTGATGTACATAGTGGCTTCGCATCTTAAGCTGCAACTGAAACTGAACAATTCTGCATGTTTTGGTTCCAGCAATGTGTCATGCATGCGCAGTTTGTATAGATACCGATATTTATATTTAACCTCGGCTGTATTTCAATGAAGCTTAAGGTTATACGTATGAAAGCAAAGAATCTGTGACACCTGAGCTTCCGTTGAGGGAAGTTTGAATGGATTCTGGATACCAACATGTTAAATGGCTGAAGTCAGTGGGATCTCCAGATTGTGTCTTCCAAAGAACTGAGAACAAGACAATGGTGTATATGATGAAAAATACATTCAAAAACTCAATTCAATTCACAAAGAGAGAAAATCGGTGCATCAACTACACATGATTTTGGAGATCCTTTAATGCTAACTCCTCAGCGTTGTCTTGACCCGTCCAATGCAGGGCTCTTTTAGTATCACACACGCATACTGTTTCTTTTTAAAGCCGGTTTCGACGCCGGAAGCACCAAGACCTTTTGTTTCGTGTTAACTTCGATGAGTGTCAAATGGTATGACACACAAAGTGTTTTACTACGTTGCCTTGCAAACAATAAGATGGTTAAGCCGTATTAAAAACCATCTTAAAACCCGTTTCGTGATTCGCAGGAGACCAATCAGAGCCAGAGCAATCCACAAGCGGTAGAGCCGGAGCCTGCCGAGGAAGGCGTGCGCTGTTTGGGCAGCAAGTTGCATGCAACATGACTTCATGATTTCAATGACATGTGAAACATGTGAACCTGTTTTTTGAATGATGCCGCATTGTCAGTTGTTTTGTCACTTTGACAAATATCAGCAATGTTCTTGGTACAAGGTTAGGTAAGTTTCGGACTGCATTTGACTTTGAATTTTCAGACCGGGGCGAATCAGTCTTGCGAGGCTTTGACTTACAAGACCCTCAAGCCTACATTGATTTTTTGATCGCAGCAAACATTCGCTTGGTGCGCCTGGAATTCCTCAAGGAACTCCATGAAAATGCTTTGCCCATGCCTCGGCGGCAAGAGGCCGAACTACTGCGCACAAAGGATGGTGCAACCGCTTTGGTGGAACTGAAAGAATACAAGCAGCTGCGTATTGACAAGATCACAGGCGCATGAAAACTGCATTTTTCAAAGCTACAAAATAGATATGAGAGAACCCAGAAGAACAGATGTAGGTGCGGGTAAGCTTAATTTCGACTGGGACAGTCACGGTGGATGAGTCCGCACTTTGCAGTGCATCTTCTGTTTTTTATTTTGAAAAATCGAATTATCAAGCCTTTTTGTCATTCCTGCCTGATGTGTTTCTGGAGCGTGGAAGAAGCAAAAATAAGGAAACAAAAAGATCCAACAAAAACAAAGCACCAAGCCACCGCAAGTTTACTGAAGGTGAATTATATGTCATTTTTTTCTGCCATGCCCAATCCGGAAAGGAAAATTATATGTTTCTTCCTTTTCCATGTTTTTCCACGTATCTGGAGGTCCAAATTCAATTTTTGTTTGCATCTTGTTGCTGAGCCTGAACCCAGGCAGAGTGTCCGCACCAAAGTCAGACATGCCCACTGTGCATTTCGTCTCAATTTCGCACATGTGGGAAGCGCGAGAGCATCCTGATCCGTGGGGACATCAACTCTTCACGATTGTAAACAGGTGCAGCAATCGCAAGGGCATCACATGGCTCTTCATCGATTACGTGTCCCTTTATCAATTTGAGCGAAAAAGCACGAGGGAAGAGGATTGTTTTCGCGCAGCATTGCGGGATATGCATACATTGTACAGCCATGAAGTTGTGGAGGTGGAGATTCTAGAGGATCTTACACCATCGCATGTACAGTCTGAACAGGCGTCAAGAAAGATACCAATTTTCTCTACATCTAGAAATAAGGTGGTTTTGGTGTGTATCACCGAACTAACTTTAAATCCCACGCCGCACCGACTTAGAGGTTGGTGTCAGGCAGAAAAACAATGGTCCTTGCTGCGGATGGTTTTGGAAGTCATCCCCATGCCACCTGAAGAATTCAGAAAGGTCATGCACAACCTCAAATTCACTCACCGGGATGACTCGGAAGGTGTTTTTCGCAAAAACAGCGAGCACCACCCACCTGCAGCTGGAACGACCCAGTCCGGAGGACTTGGTCTTGTTCCGTGTGGCTTTGCCACATTATAAGCGACTGACGCATCTGGTCATCAACGGGACACACCTGACGATCGAGGATGCAATTGCGGTGGTGACATCAGGGGCAGAAGATATTCAGATGGAGTCCTGCCATCTTGCGAGCGATGCGGTGCATCTGGCAGCAAAGCTGACAGACAAATCCGCACAGCATCTGAAGCGCTTGAACTTGACACGAAATCGTTTCTTTGTCATTTGAAAATGGATCAAATCATTTGTAAATTTGGATTTGAAGATTTTGTTGATATCAAAAATCTGATGAAGTTTGAATTTTTAGAGCTTAAGGACCAGTTCTAGGTAACTTTTTTCAAGATGTTTTTTTCGTTGACATTTCCATGTTTTTCATGGAAAAGTTGCCTGGGAGTCGACGACGTTTGCAAACTCAGGTATTGATGAGGCTGGCCTGAAAGCCTTGGAAGAGGTGATGCGTAAGAGGCCAGAGCTCACCATTTCATTGGCAGGACAATTTGATGATTAATTGCAGCTGCAGTTGCCCGGAATGTGTGAGGAATGAGATGGATGAACACCCAAAATCAGTACAATCATCATAAAACATGAGAATACAGTGAAAATCACTCAGTGCAACTCAAGTCCCCAGAGACTGAATTGAACCTTCAATCCAAGTTGCTATTTTCAATACATCCGGACTTTGCAGCCGTTTCACGTTTCATCTCACTGACACGATGGATCTTAAAGCGCCAAAAACACTGTGGCTGCGCCTGATTTTTGAATGGGTTTTGCTGCAGGTGCCAGAAAAGAACCTGAATTGAACTGCACGAAATTGAACTTGGAACTATCTATATTTAAATCAAAATAGTTCCTTGTTGAAATGAAAGAGTTTTGACCAAACATCTGAAGAAGTGTGCAGGAATCATTTGCACGTTTGTGACTTCAAGTTTTAGGGCTCAAGCAGACTTGGCTCACCCTTTCCCGTTTCTCAGGCCTCAGGGGGAGGGACCTGAGATAGCTTCATCTAAAAATTCATGTTTGAGTCGACATTTAAATACAATATCAAAATATAAAGAGTTACACCCTTTTGTTTGAATATCTTTTGAATTTTCTTTTAATATTATTGTACTGTAGATTTCTGGAAATTCGGTGAATTTGATTGTAACAGGCTGTTGTTGTTGCTGCCCTTCTCGTGGGACAAGAAACCACAAACATCAATTGATAGATTCACACTATAGTGCAGTGTTCTACCATCCTGTATCCATCTGATTTCATCTCATTACATCCCACTGCGATGTCCCAAAAAAGGAGTGTAAGTGGGTTATAAACTCAATCTCCAAAATGCTGCAACTCATTTGTAAGTTGGTTGTAGCCGAGTTACATAGTTGATTAGTTGTATCATATACTGGGATGTTACTACCCTGGAAGCCCAAAACCAAACAAAGAATGGCCTTTAGGATGATACAAATAAAGGATTCCCCACTACCAATGGGACTATATAACATGTGTATCATATCCTGACGTAGTTTGCTTAAAAAAAGGCAGGGCTTCACCAGCTGTCGAAGTTACATGGACATAGGATGATACATGGATGGATATAGGATGATACAACCAGTTAAGTCAGTTGCGACTACCAACAATCACTCACATGAAGCCAAGCAACAAACCCCTAGAATTTCATACCCTCAACTTGTGTCTTTACAAAAACCATTTTTTATTGGCGCATGATGATTCATGATTCTGAATCAACAAAAATCTCTCAGGAATTTGTGTGTTTGGACCTTCATCGCGAGGCGATCCCATGAAAAGGGATCCCATAATAGCCATCCCCCATGGGCAAAATGCTGCTGGAGCCCTGCCCAGGCCTTGGCGAAGAAGAAGGTGATGCCTTGGGGAGAACTGCTTTTCTTGGGAGAGGAATTGACCACCACATCTATTCCAGTTGGGGTAATGAGATCCACCCCATTTTTTTTCACAAAGATATGGATGGGCCGATGTTTGATCCAGTCTTTTCAGCGAAGCCGGAAGCCTTGGACAGGATGTCCAGGATGAGTTGTCCTTTGGCATTTGGACACACGTGTGACGAGTTAGGGTTGAAGTCCAAAGATGTCAAAAGCTATAGATGGAATAATGTGGGTACGTTGATATAGAGACTTCTCACTGTTTCAGAATTATCTCAGTGGGTGTGTGACATCTTCTGATTCACCCAGACATACATTTCATTCATGACTCGGACGATGAAGATGTCATAAAGTCACCCAGATGCTAAGTTAAAAATAGACCAGGCGACACCACATGTTGTCTCAATGATTGGGAGGAATATGGAGGAAGAAAATCTACCCCCGGCAAACTTAGATTACCTAATCAGTGTAGTTTTGGATAGGATACCTTCCCCCAACGCTCACAAAGGATTTGACACCCTTTCTAGACTCAGATGATTTAGCCAACAGGTAACGAGTTTCGTTTTTTTTTGGAAGCATATCAACTGATAGAAATTTTGAGTCGGATAGACATCCTGATAGATTCATGTTGTAAGTTCTTATCATAATCTAATTCCAATTGGGAATACCCAAAGTTATAGTTATGGTCATACATACTAGCACTGCTCCTATGAACCACTGGTGAAGTCACATCACCCTTATTGCTGGGAAATGGGACCCAAAAATTGCGATTTGCCTGCGGTTTTGCCGGTTTTTCAAGTTTTTGAACTGAAGGTTTGGGTTTGGGTCTATAGANTATTTAAATATATATATATATATATATACCCTCCACAAAACTAACATATCCCCCAAAAATGGCATTTTGAAGATGATTTTCCTTTTCCCCAGGTGGGATATGTTAATTCCCTGGAGGGTATATATATGTATATATACAGCTTTATGTATATTGTAGATATCTGTTTCTTTTGGAACACCAGTCTTATACTTTTTGGGTGTCCAGAGCCGGGTGTCTGCCCGGCGGCGTTTAGGGTTTTCCATGGTGAAACTTTTTTTTGGTGATTAAACAAAGCAAGGTTTACAAACCAGAATATTCTAGTTGTAGTATCAATACTATATATAGATATATTCATAAATACACATTTCATGTACAGACATTTCTATTTAATACATTGCAGTGTGAGAGACATTTGTTCCGCTATATGTAGGATATCTTTGTGGAATAGCTGCGACCAGGTACTCCGTACTCTCACAGCCGGGTATTTCTCTATTATATAAGTAGTGAATGGATTTTTTTCATGAACCCGGCAGCCTTCCATAGTAAAGGTGACTTACGTATGTCAAGTGAGCAGTGAAACAAGAAAGCTGGTTGTTTTCTTTTGATTATTGAGTATAGCACCCTTTTCTGAAGGGCCTAAACATCAGGAAAAACAACCCCACGGTAATGAGATAAACATTTGTCGCTTCTTTTACTAGGACCTTTTTCTTCTTCAAAAGGTAAGGAATAGTAAGATTCGTCCAAAACTCCTGCCCCCAGCTCTCAAGTTGGATCAAGTTAATGAAATTTCACCCCGATGAATCGAATCAATTTCCCCAATTTTGATTTCAGTGACTTGGTTGAATTCTTTTTATTGGTCACCCTTTTTTGGAAAAATGGGTGAGGAATCATGTCCTTACTCCTTGAATTGAAGTCCCACTTTTCACAGCTGAAGGCTTACTTCTTGAATCACATCGTTGACACCTGAACTTCCTAGTAGGCGGTTATAGGTTGGGGGCCGCAAAGCCGCCACCAAATCCGGCAACAAAAAAACATCGTTTCATTTATGTCTCAAGATTCCGAGACGCATCGAAACCATGCAAAATCCACAAATGACATTTCAGTTTTTGTATTTTGGGATAATTTCCTTTGCTTAAGATTTGGTATGGTCTATAGATATATATATATACACATGGTGATTCAGTTTTATGCCAAAATTTAAATACGCTGTATATTAATTATAAGCAATGTAGTTTGATGTAGTTTGTGGGGCGCCTTGACGCTGGGAAAAACGGATTGTGGAGTCTTTTCCTTCACTTCGCGTGATTGCTTGTTGGGAGCGGAGGGTTGTCAGATATATACCATATAGCAAATGTGCATCGCAAAAATCTCATGTGCGAGAATTGATGTAACCATGCATACATCCATCTATGCATATGAAATCATATTTGGGAAGTCCCTTTTTTGATTTGTTTTGTTCACATTTTCAGCTTGGGCCATGGACTCGGATGTGGGATCAGATGATTCGATGGTATTATCCAGCTTAAAGCAATGGGTTTGTCCCAGGTACCTGAAATTGAGAGCAAAAGCGCCCCTGCGAAATTGGTGGTAAAAGGAGACAAGCCTTTCTGATTTGGGCAAAAGGCTTCATTGGTTGCCCGAAACTATCGCTTGACTTTTTGACATGTTTCGCTTGGCAAAAAATTGTGATGGATCTCATTTCAGGTATGAAGATCACCATCATCACCATCATCATCACCATCATAACCATCACGCTACTGAAGATGTATATATTTTTTCTATGTTTGTTGCATTTTTGTTGAACTTGTTGCAAAACCTTTTTTTTCCCTGAATGACTCCAAACGCTGCAGCATCTTCTTCAGTTGATTGTTGATTGACTCCTTGTGCCCCGTTGCATATGTTTCCTTCTTTTTGATGGTGACTTGTCAATGTCAAGGGGGGATTTGTGGAGACAACCTGGAGAGCCGGAGGATTTCCAACCTTTTTTTTTGCTTCCAGCCCTTTCGAAAACCCGTCATAACTTGTTGATGTGTTTATGTATCATTATTTATCTACACATAGCATGATATCCATGATCATGAGGTGCAAGTAGGTTCTGATTTTATTTCACATTCAATTCCATCAACAACAGGGCTGGCACCGGGGATGTTTGAAACTGAACACCAGTCGTTGGCTTGAAATTGCCTCAGTAGATGTCAGCATTTGAGTATCAAAGATAGAACAAACTCTGATTGAAAAAATATAAAACGTGTTCATATTCCAACTAAGGGCCAAGGTAGTGAGTAGCCCTTGGTACCTGTGCCTCTTTCTGTCCTCCTTAAAAAAAATAACGTGAAAAAACACACAGCACCCCGCTTAGGACGAACATGGCAATGGGACAATGGAAGATGGATTTCCCATTGGAAGGTTGAGATTTCCATTGTAAACTGTGAGTTTACCAGAGGGTAATTGAACGTTAGGCATTTTTAAATCCTCTATGTATTCTTGATGCTTCAGAAATTTTGGCGGGCACCAGTTGTGATGAATGAAATCCATGAAACAAAAGGTTCAATCTCGGTTCTCCATATGGTTTTTTGTTGGCCGGATTTTTGAATCCTCAACAATATCACTGGGGTTGTATCATGAAGCCATGTTTGTAAGTTACAAACAAATTGATGTATTCTGCGGTTTCCCATGCCTTTTTACGAGCGCGTTTCAAATCACGTTCAAGCAGAATCTTTAGCCAAATTACTATGATCTCGCTAGGCCGGGTAGTTGTAACCTCGGTTGTGGTTTCAAGTGCGATTTATTTGTATTCCAAAAATTGACAGAGATTTCACATTTGACATTTGGCTGCAAATTTTGAACTTTCAGAATGCGCACTCCCAAATTCCAACAACGATTTGCATTTGTATAAAAGATCATGTGCTTCAGCTATTTTTTGTTGGTCCAGTCTTTCTTCGGTTTTTTTTGCGCTGAAAAATTCACCACCGAGGCGGCGTCCGTCTTTGCTTCATGTTTTTGGTTCCTTGCTTTTCTTCGCAGCATTGCTTCCATGGAAGTTGTGGTGGATGATACTGGGCAGATCCAAAGTTCCTTGGGTTTTTACCAAAAGAAAAGGCTGTGGGGATCTTGAAATTCATGGAAGATGCAAGAAATCTAATATGTCGAGTCTTGGAGTTTTGGTAGGATATTGATAGTATCTCCAATTGGAAGAACTAAATCTGAGGATGTCAAATCTTGGTGTACAATCGTCTTTAAGCTTCAGGATGGTTATAAATTGATACTACTGTAAGACGTGATGCCTGGTGGTTACCTTCAGTAAAACCAGACACTAAGCCATAGAATGGCGAAAAATCGCAACTGTAAGGTCTTGGGTGGGATGATGAATGTGCCATACTCTACTTTTATAATCCTTGAGGTACTTGGGGCATTTTTTTGTTGCTTCCAATTCGAATGAGTTGGTCATCTCAAAGTGGAAGATACCATTGGCAAATGGGCGGCCGAGGTATGTCTTCCATTGAGCCATCTCCATCCTTGTTGGAGGGAGGCGAATTGGAATGTCCTGTATCTTAGTTTGAAACTCTTTTAATTTGGGGATGAGTGACAAGCGGGGGGTTTGAGATTTTTGGGACCGAATTTCTTGAACGCAGAAAAGTTTTTGGCGAAATTTCGCCGAAAGAAATGGGACACACACACTGACACACAAAGCTGTTCGTTCACACACGTTGCGTGCGAGTGGAACGGTTATATCGAATAGTATACTCTAGGGGTCAATATGTATGTAATTGTATGTATAGATATGCGCAAAATGAACTGGCATGTCATGACAGTTCAAGTGAACCTGAAGTTTGGCTCAGGGAGGGCGAGGTGGGTTCGCCTTTTGCGTTTTGAAATGCAGAACAGCCATGGGGATTTGAAGAAGCTCAGTGATAGTGCATTGGTTGATCTAATCCATTGCGCAACTTCTGAGCTACATTCACGGCTGGCACTTGCAAAAGAGAACAAGAAGGACATTGAGAGATCATTCAGCTCTGGATCATTTGAACAAGTGGACCAATCACCAGTGCATTCTCAGAAGGAGGACAAAGCACTTAAGGAACCTTGGTCGTGTGGTTTCCGGTGCAAGTGGTGCAAGTGTGCGTGCACTCGTCGTGAAGGTCACACTCACCATTCTTGCTACGAGCATAGACACCGAAGATGAGGCAAAGATGGGCCTCAAAGCGTACCAGTGCTGAAATTGAGCCAAGTGCAGCTGTGGATGGTGCGGATGAGGAAGACACTTCAATAGCTCCAAGTGTTAGTGCACTAGACCTTTTTGCTGCTGGGGTGATACAGAGTCATGTGCCGGCGGCTGATACTATCAGTGATGAGAACAGTCCTGTCCTTGGGTTCGAACAACTCGAGGCCACCAATTTGCTTGAGTCAAAGCCAAAGATCAGAGCTGTGAAACCGAAGGTGCTGCTTCATGATGCAGTTGAAGCCGAATCTTCATCATCTACAGGTGGTTCGTCTCTGCCAGTCTTCAACAGTAGAACCTTTGACAACGACAGAATGCGGT
>DF244717.1:0-24080 GCA_000507305.1 Breviolum minutum Mf 1.05b.01 | reverse complement strand
TTTTATTGGGAGTATGTCTATTCTTTTCCTCCTTTCTCTCAGGTGGCGGTGGTGGAGGCTGTGGTGACTGACATCCATCTCCACTAACTTCCGACCATCCTGATGAACTCACCTTCATCATCATTCTGACTCCTTCCAGCTCCAACTTCAGGGACTGGTTCTCCTCCTGGATCTTCTCGAACAGCGCCTTCTCAAGATCTCTCTCAAGACCATCACTTGCCGTGGCAGCATGGACCCAACCATCACCTTCTGGAGTTTCCATGCCCATGGCACCTTCAGTCCTTAAGGCGCCTTGCTCCATCGACGCATCCAGCCTCATGACACCCTCAGTCCGCAACAGGCCAGACTCCTCCCAGCTCGTTGGAATGGTCCTAAAGGTGCCAGCACTCGACGGTCCAGACTGTCCCGACCTTGGGTTCCTCCTTGGTCTACTTCGATCTCTTGAGGTTCTAGGATCACCGTTTCTGCCATCCCGGTCATTCTCAATTGGTCTACCTGCAGCTGAACTTCCGTTTTCCCAGGAGCCGTCATCAGGCACTGGTGGCAACTCACTAGGCCTTGAACCTGCCAAGTGAGCTTCATTCGCTGCTTTTTCCGACCAAAAGGGGTTGACTAGCACTTCACCGCTACTCCCCCTCAAAGGCAAAGATTGAGATCGCATAGCCATGGCAAGCTACAGACCTCAAGATTGCGTTGGGCTCATAACCTGAGCAGTGCAAACTGAATCGCACCTTGTTTTGAACCAAGATACAAAGGCCTCCGGGGCATCCACGGTTGATCAAGGGTTTCCCTGACTGCCAACGAACTTGGTACACTTCATGATTTGTGCACTCTAGAAAAAAGGAGGTTCTAAGTGGTCTATGAGACTTCTAGCAGTTACAGGCTGCAACTCATGACTCACACATCCAAATGCCACCCCCTCAAATGGCATCCAGCCCCTTTCCATCCACTTTCACCTTTAATTAGGGAGAAAACAAAAAAACAGCAAAACACACACGAAATCCTCGGAACTGAGCTGTGTCAGCTTCTCGTCATCCATCAGGGATTTGGCCGCTTCAGCCACCGCCTTTCCAAGCTCTTCTGCCTCGCATCAGGCGCTCCTACAAACCCGACCTGGTTGGGGAACCCCGGAAAACATCAGTTTATATCCGGGGAACACCATGCAAATCACTTCGCAGACCCAGCTCGGGGTTTGCGAATTTTCTGGTTGGCACATGTGAAGGGAAACCATCTCTTTGGGGGATGCCATTCATGAAAACAGCCATATGATCAGGATGATATTCATTCGATTTGTTTTCCCCACGCAGATTGACAAAAAGTAGCAGTTCATCACAACAACTGCCAACTGACTCTTAGCAAAGCTCACTTTTTGCTAGGCCCAATCTTGAGGGTCCACTAAACCTTAAAGCCCCACTTCATGCTGAGTCCATCCCCAAAATTGCACCTTCTTCACTTCATGTTCTGCTTCTCGCATCGTCACTGCCTGGTGACATGCCAAAAGCGGTGATCATGCATGCTGTTGGACAGAATCCACCAAAACTGGTTGATATTGTACATAACCTGAGTCTTTTGATCGTCATCCCAACTAAATAATCACAGTCATAATCTTTATCCCTCACCAACTCCCCTGACGCTTTCGACCCCTCACCTTTTTCCGCTCAGCGGTGGATTTCTTCAGCTCATTCAACCTTTCGTGAAGTTCAAGTCACAGTCCATCTTTCCCTGAGATAGCATACAATCCTGCACCATTGACCAACACCCAATGGTAAGGGTGTTATTAAAAAAGAAAAACTCATCTCATGCTTTGACAAAGATCTTCTTAACCTTAGCTTCCTGTGGAAGGATTCCACCCTCAACTGCGTTTGGTTCCACTGTGCACCTCTTCGTGTGTGTCTCCAAGTCTGACTGGAAGGCTTTCAGCTTTGTCTGAGCCAAGATAGAACCCAAATGGGGCCCCATACTTGAAAGATTTTACCCATAAAATGGAAGGTCCATTTACACAAGAAAAGAGGTCAGATGGGTTCTAGGCATGGTTCTAGGCATCTAACATTACTCCCCCGAAAACACACTTTAGAACCAAAACGTCCATGAGCATTCAAAACACTGTAGCCAAAAAAAACAAACTCCAATTCTCATTCAATCATTCTGGAATATTATCAGCAGTCAAAACCAATGAAAAACATCTCAGTGTTCTTTTCCATTTCCAGGATTCCTTTAAGATTGTGGTGAGTATTTGTATACCGTTTCCCTCTTCCCGGTATTCCGATCCAACCTGAGCTTCTTTGCTCAGCTCGGGGGTGAAGCGTTTCGCCTCCACCAATTTCCTCAAAAAAAAAATACGGTGGGTTTTTTTTCGATGATTTTGATCATCCCCAGCTAGGTGTTGGTTGAACCGACCCATCTGAAAATGCAATATTTTTTTTGTCAAATTGGACCATTTCCCTAAGTAGGGGTGGAAATAAAAATATTTTGAAACCACCACAGGTCATCCAGCTTTGATGATCCAAACTCCAAGGCTGTAAACTCCCGGGGATGGGTTTCACTTCTGGGTTCCATCACGTTGCAATGAACATCCTGGCGATGGAGGCCTTAGCAAAAAACAACACCGGAAGACCTTGTGCTGGAACACGCAGTTTCTAGGCAACAAAGTCATAGGAAAGAAGACTACTTCTCATATTTCATCACACAGCAGATTCTGAAAAATTTGGATGAAGCGCTGAAGCTGACCAATCTAGGAAGATAGTAAGGTTTTACATTCAATAACACAGCCAAAATGAAGTTCATCCTTGCTTTGAGAACCGAATCATGGACAATTGTCGCGCCACATGTGTGCTGTATCACATATTTGCTATATCGCAAACACATTTTTGAAGTAAGCAGAAATCAATGTAAGCTGGAATGATATGTATCTCAATTGGCACTAACAAACTGAGTTTGTTTCAAAGAAAATGGCAGAATGATTGACCCAGAACAATTGATGGTTGGGATAGCAACGCGACATCTGCAGTCCCTTTGGCACCCTGAAAATAATTTAAGTCATAGCCACCTGGCAATCTCTACACACGATTGGTTGCTATATGTCCCCCTTCAATCATCACAACAGAAGGTTGGTTGCCAGTACAACCAAAGCCGGGGGGTCAAGTTAACCACCCCCCCTTCAGGGACAGAGCTGTTGCTCAGTTGATGCGACAAGGGACTGCTGTGTTGGCGGCAGTGGATGCTGTCTCCACTGCCTGCAACAAAATGAAGAATGAAAAAATGGTGAGAAGGCTTGCATCTGTGTAATTCGAATCGATTTGTAGTTGATGTGGATGCAATGTACACCAAAGTTTCTGTTTTCTTAAGTACACATTGTATGTGCGAAAGTGCATGAAGGCAAATGCCTACGTGCATTTCATTTCATCTCATCTACTACTGGCAGGTAGCGAAGTATGCAAAATACGTCGCCAAACATGATTCACATGAATGCCTATGTATGTTTACAATACCCGAATTTTAGGCACAGGGGAATAGAGAAAATGGATCTGGATGCAAGTGTTGTTTTAATGCGTAAAGCAAGGATGCAAAAAGTTGCATCTGCAGCTTCTCACAACTCCGCCCTTTTTTGCGGCTTGCATCTGAAGCACACGCGTCCACGGGTGTCTAGATGGTCAGTGCACTTCCAGTGAAGCACTGTGACTCTGCCTACGTCAAGGAGCAGTGGCTCCGCAACTGATCAAGCTCGTATTGCTTCACAAATAGGAGGTCACTGTGTCACAGTCACAGCCATTTGTCTTCGGCTCTGTCTTGGCCAAACAGTCCTAGCCCTTTCTGATCCGGCGAGGCTCTCCATGGACTGCCAACAATGCAGCATCTCCAGTGCTTCCTGCCACTGTGTTCTGTGTTGAACGCGTGGTGCGCATGGGAAGGTTTTTCCCGAAACGAAGTTTCTCTTGCTGAGTTCGTGAAACGCCAAACAAGTTCAAGGCTGAAGTCCGGTGCCCATGTCCTTTGTGCCATTCCAAGCCCATCTCCGTCAACATGTCAAGTTATTACACCTCTGTTGGCTCACTGTACATACTCTGAGTACCAGGTCGACGAAGCAGCTCCTGGAAAGATCCAAAGGGACTGACCCGTCTTGGTTAAATAATTGAAGGTTACATAATAAACAAACATATATCAATATATCATACATTTTCATACAGCATTGATACCGCCATTCATATCCCGGAAAGTTACCATTCAATCCAAATGAAATCAAAGAGTAAAGGGGTGTGTGGTTGTGTGGTTTTTACGGACAGCACCCTAGCTTGTGACCCTTAACTGCAGGGTCTTGGAGTAGCTGCCCGCCTGTCCGCCTAGGGCGTCACCGGGAATCGATCCCGGGACCTCTCGCATGGAGGGTGCGAGAATTACCACTAGACCATACTACGTAAAGGGGTCCGTCATTCCTTGCTGCTTAATTTGAAAATGCTGAGCCTATCCGAGGGAACACTTGGCATTTTCATCACCAAAATTCATCCAGATTCCCTTCCAGCACTGTACCTAAGGTCTCAATTGGGACCTTGGATGATCCAAAAAGTAACCTTTCTTTGTTTCATGCTCCCAACGCCTTTTCAACGCCAGGTTGTTTCTTTCAACGCTGGGATCAATGAAAGTGCCACAAACACATGGAAGTTGATGGCACCCTGGGCCCCAAGCTCCTCTACCTCCTCGTCCGTGCCAAAGGTCGAGCGGGATCCTGAAATCTGCCGGTGTTGCTAGAGTTGTCACCATCTGTCGTTTGCTATTCCGCTATGAATCACGGGCGAACCGCAAGCAGAAAGCTCTCAAGAACAATACACTTCAAATCCACTCAATAATCACCGACCACCCCTCTGCAGTTGAGTATCTACCAACCACCAAGAAGGCCTCGCCCCCCAGGTGGATGCTCATGCCATTGTGACACTTAGACTTGGAATCCTTTATTGAATACATTACAAATCCAGGCCATTGCCTAAAACTGCCCTACCTGCCGAGTATTGAGTATTTCCAACAGCACTCAAATATGAATTTCTAAGCAACTTGCCCAAGAAATGGTCCCGTTTTAATCGGTGGTCTTGGGATTTCGAAGTATCCATGCACAGGTCCCAGGATTTGCTCGGGTTTCTATAAATGTGCGTTTCAGATTTTGCGGAAAAAGATCTGATTCTAAATTCTAAGTGTTTCGCCGCAAGTGTATGGGATCTAGATCACTACGGTTTTTGGTAACCTATCCACATGCACCTTCAGCTGTTGATTCGTCGAGACATCCAGAGCTTCGGCATGCTGCGCCAACACACACCAGGGGCAGCAGAAAGAATAAACACCTCAGAAAACGAAAAGCCTTCCGCTCAAAGCCACCTTACCACGCTTGGAAAAAATTTGCAGGTGATTCAGCCACGGGATCTCAGTCCAGTTTGATGGCAATTCTGGATGACTGGGGCCAGTCTTGTTTCACTTTGCAGCTCAGCAGCAATTGGCCAAAGGGTCCATTCGACCCGCTCCCATCGCCCTACGAATGCTGTTGTGGAAGTACAGCAAGGTACAGGGGAAACAGCAAAGGCCTTGGATTACATTGTCAAATCGCATGCTTTTTGCAGCGAAACCTCATGAAGCGCAATACAATAAAACCTCTTCAAAAAGGGACATGCCAATGTACTCAACTGAAATCCAACACATCTGTTGCCAACAAGAGACTTGCTAGAGCACCTTTCCAGTAAACCAGCATGCCTGCAAGGTAAAGACAGAGTATTCCGGCACTCATACAGAGGTCTAGTTTAGAGAAGATGTTTCAAGCAGAATGCGAAACTGTGCCAACCACACCTGTCTTCTCAAGAGTATGAGCATGTCTCGCATGCTCGCAGTAGAACGACAGCATGCAGTTTGGCAAAGTGACATGTCTGCAAATACAAAGTGGAGAGTCCTGGCTTGTTTACAAGAAAGGAAGAGCCATCAGTCCCTTTAAACAAAAACTTCTATGATGGCATTTCAACATTCTTGCCACAATAGGGATGTTTCTGAAAGAAGATTCATTCTCAAAGTTACTAAGGGAAGACATGTTCACAAAGCAACTTGGCTCAAGATTGACTACCAAAGTGCTACATATGTCTTGAACAATCTGTTTTTTCAGGGGATAGTTCATCAACTATAATTTATAAGCTTTTTGTTTCATGGCGTTTCCTCGCGCGACACACCACTCCTCCAGGATTTCAATGCTGCGTTCGCTTGCATGTGACGTTTCCTTCAAAGCTGCATAGTACTTGACCTTGGTCGATGGATGGCACAAGGTGAAGCAGGACGTTTGTAAACCAAGATGTAATAGACTTGTTACCTCATTCATATCAAATATCGATTTGTCGAAACTACATCACCTATATCAGTTCTATCAGTTACATATACATGAAAAATGATCTCAACATATTTCTAAAGGGCGTCTAGAATACTTTCAAGACTGACTATTGGCCAGGGTCCCAGGCTGTCCAAAAGTAATAGGCCACCAGAAAGGCCATGGAACAACACCCTCTGCGGAAGCTCCGCTCTCCGGGCGAACTTTGCTTCACTTCACCCTGCGGTGCTGCAGCCTCACCAAAAGTTCATGTATGAAAAACAACATTGACAATCAAAAAACAATTTATTAAAAAAAACAAACAGCTAAAAAAAAAATACTAAGGTTCCAGGATGAATTTTAAACACAAGGGGTACTGTGTTAAAATCAGCTGGTTTGAAGATATCTGAGGATTCGGCGGATAAGCTCAGAGACCACAAGGGCACCATGCCTTGTCCCTGGCGATGAGAAACTGAAGCAACATAATTGTCCAGGCTGTGAGTCACATCCCAAAGACTGCAAGATGGTTTTGGGTGTGACAAGATTGGACATTGCAAGACACTGTCAAAAAGCCAAATTATCCGGTTGACCGGAGAGTGGCATCTTCAAAAAGGTTGACCGGTGGATCTGAATGAGCAATCAAACAATCAACCCTGGATCTTCCTGCTTGGCTACCCACAGGCCTTCTCAACAACGACGAGTAGCAAAAAGGGCACCTAGCCATCAACAACCCTCTAGACCATGAACAACCCAGGTAGGATCAAAGAGCAGCATTTTTCCAACACTTGACCATTGACCCTAAAAAAATCATTGGACCTTCCCCCAATAACATCCAGGAAATTTTTGTGACAAGATTCTTGGTTGGGGGTACCTTCTCTGAAAATTCTCGGAGCCACAGCTCGAAAAGGACCGAATCAAATCCGTGGAATTTTCGACCAAGGTTCGAACACCAGACCCAACAGCACCAAGCGACACCACGTCCCATGGCATGGAAGCTGCATCAAGGCCGAAAGGAAGGGGCAGGAAGGTAAGGTATCAATATCTTAGCAAGGTTTCATACATGTAATCTGAAGCCATGACACATGACGGATATACAAATATCATGTAATATGTATATAATTTCTTTGATTGATCTATATAATATATTGTGCAAATATGTAGAATTAAATCACTATACTATATATGTGGTATATGTGTTCAATCAATTCCATCCCTTCCGAATCTTTGTGTTCATTGGAAGCTGGCATCACAAGGTATCAAGACCGCAAAGTACAAGCTGGACTCCAAGCCTCATAAATTTTCAGACTCTTGAGCCACATCCCTGCTGCTGATTCCAATAGAACATGCGCCATCAAACCAAATCAATGAGTATAATGAGTGATGACTCTCAACCCTGATCACAATACCAACTACAACATTATTATATAAGCTATGTTGTCACTACTCCGGAACTTCTAGTTGTTTTTTGGTTGAGTTTTTCCCTTGGAAAAAATTATTCCCCTTTAACCTCACCATCCCAACTTGCCAACTCACCTTCACGGCTGCGAGGGTCTCATCCAAGGGAAGTTCCTTGTGACTTGAAAGGATGATCTTGAAATCCATGGCTATGAGAATATCCCTTAGGAAAATGCTCCTTTTATACATGGGTTTCATAGAGATCTCTCGAATGTTTCTGTGCTTCTGAGAAATAAACAAAAAAATAAGAAATCATGTGGAATCAAATGATCTATTTGGGGATGTCAGTCGAAATGTGTGCGCCCTCAAATTCGCAAACTTGTTCGCCATTCTGGGCGAAGATTTGGGGCGGCCAGGATTTATAATACTGATGATCAATGATGTAAGGCAACAATAATCTACCTTTTACAGTGATGTGTTGCAAACGCATCGATTTTGTAATACAGTAAATACAGTAGCCTAATTCAAGGACACCGTGATATGATGTTGAATATTTCCACAAGGAATGGTACCCCAAATGATATATCAGTTGCAATCGTTTGAATGGAAATGTGTGGAGATATGAAACCGAATTCCTATCAGATTCCAGAAACATCATATCATCAACAAATAAGAACGCTCAAGAATCACACCCTTCCAAAGCAAAGAAAAAGTCCCACACCCCATCACGACCGTCATCGGCATCGCCGCCACCATTACAGCCACCGCCACCGCCACAGCCACAGCCACCACCACCATCACCAGCACCACCGTCACCATCATCACTATCATCATCACCACCATCATCATGATCATCGTCATCATCGAAAAGTGCAGCACACAATTTACAATTCAATTGTCAATCCTAATTTTGTGACAACAAAATCTTGAGAACAGGCCACCAAAAACCTACCATCCAAGTTGGTTCCAACGAAACGCTTCCCTTGATCGTTTTTAAAAGGACCCCCAAAAAAATGGCACCTCCACACCCATCAAGAAAGGACCTTCCGCATCTGCGGCCTGGACAGCACCAATTCACGGATTATGCACATACAATGTGAAGGAAGCTACAGCTATATTAGCTATAGCAGCTATATTATTATTTGTGTATCTATGCTTACATGAATAGTGTTGCTTGATAACAAGGCCTTTGCAACTGTCTCTTGAACAGTCTGAAGCTTCTCTGCTGCTTCCTTGACGAGCACCTGCAGAGTTCAGGGCTAAGTGGGCTAAGTCTCAAAGGTTTTTGAGCCCACCAACGAGGCAAAAACACACCCATCTTTCAGCCTCCAATCCCACTTTCTCGGTGGCTTCCTTTTGAGAGGTCTTCAAATCCACCAAACGTTGAACAGACTGCCTGTGCAGGGCCACGGTGGTAGCGGCGTATGATGGATATCTCATGGCTTGATGACATCCCAAGTGCATCTTAGAGAAGAAAAGTCTCAGCGGAACATGAAATCATCAAATCAAAGTCAAACACACCATCTTCAAAATCATCCCCAATGAAAAGACCCACATTCTTGATTCTTTCTTAACAGTAAAAACTTGCCCGAAAATAAGGCGTTGCCCACTCCAGAGGTTTCCGAACCGTTTCTTTTTCTCCACGCCTCGCTCTGTCCTCCATCTTTTGAAGCTCCTCTTTGGCCAGACCTGGCCATTCCCTTCTGGTAAGCAAGGGGTATTTTGGGGAACGGAATGACCACCAAGGGTGCTTTTTGGGGATTGAGGGCTGGCAAGGAAGATGAATCTGTGCTGTATATCATTGTAGTATGTAGTCAGATAATTCCAAGAACTCTGATGTATTTGGATGAATTGGCGGATGCACTGTTGAACCTAGCTAGAGATGAATTTAAAATAATCACCAAGTCTTCAAAAATGCCTTGGCGCCCACAAAACAAAAGGGGAAACAACCTTCCGATGCCACCGACACCAAAGGATGCCGGCCTACAGCATTCTTCTTCTTTGATTCAATGAAGCGCACCACAGTGTTGACATGCTCGCCCGCCTGGGTACAACTATTGTCACAGTGGCATCCACTGAAACGAACCGTTTGCCAACTCAAAAGTCATTGAAACCAATCAGAATGGAATCTCCAAAAGACGTGACAAGTCAAACTAGTGCACTCGCCTTCGCGACAGCTTGTTGAGCCTGCACCATCAATTCCTGCACAGAGTTCAATGATCAAACTGTTCTCAGTCCACGTCCACTTTCCATTTAAAAAAATGGTTCCTTCGATGCACCCTCTTCGCTGGTCAGCATTTGCGTGGCTTCTTCGGCGCGATCCACGTCCACCTGTGCAGATTGTCCGGTCTCCCATTGAGGGGTGATTCCAAAAAAGGCCAAACAAACAAACAAACAAACATAAACCGTTTCTGGATCTTTGAAGTGCTGGAGGGAGAAGCCAGGTGATGATTGGAAACACAAAGTATCGACAAATACCGTGGGTGGCACAATCCGGTCGTTCCCATGTACACCAAATTCTCATCCATGACCATCCCGCACTGCATTGCTAATCTAAGTAACCGGTGAGGCGATGAATCATATGCCCCTCTTTCAATCACAAATGAGTCATCAATTCCTTCCAAGTCACAACCCTAAAGCTGTCCTGAAGCCTTTGCTGTACCTTCAACAAAGAAAAACAAACCTGGCCTCTGCTGGTGACAACTTTTCCAAGACCTCTTGCATCATCTTCTGAGCAGCGGTGCGCTGTACAAACTCCTGGCCCCACTAGGCAGCATCTGGCGGCTGTTTAAGACCACCTCTTGAAAGTTTGGTGTCCAGGGATGTATAACATCAATGGAAATTCATGTCTCAACAACACAGAGCAGCAAGTTGTATGGAAATTAACCAGCCCCCTTCCATTTAACAAACAGGACAGAGCCTGGGCTTTTCAAGACTGCTCCGTCGCGTTTCGTGGGTCCCACGAACTTTTCTTTAGGGCAAAGATCAACTTTTCACTTCAGGACTGACTTAATTGCAGTTGTTGCGACATTTTGTTAACAACTTCCTGTCCTTCCACATCCCGGGAACCCACATCCTCTTTGAAACGTCTCTAAGTCAAATTAGCATTTCCTCCAGCTGCTCAATTTGAATTATCTTCCATCTTCCGTATACTTTCTCACCTTGCACCTCCACAATCCCTTTCCCGGCCTGCCGGACATTCTTCAAGGGCACCAACTTCTGTTGAGCCTGCCGGTGAACGTCTCACCCACAGCCATCACCAGCGACCCAACACATCAACAGCGTCCCACCTCTTGTAGTTGCTGTTGCAACTGACCGAGCTCTTGGATGGCCTTAGTTATTGAAGATGCCCCATTCCACCAGTTGCTTGTTTCACCTGATTTTTTGTTGGGTTCCTTGGTCATAAACGAGAATGGTGCTTGAAAGATATTTTGCATTCTACATTCAGAAAACAGAAGAAAGCCATTGTAAGGTCATGATGACATGCAATTCGTCAAGAAACCTTTGATTTACTTTGGACATCCGCAACACAAAATGTCCAGGGTCGAAGTATACACCATCACACTAAGCGCTAAGGATGTCTGAGATGAGAGTCAACACATGTAAAAGAATTAAAGGTCCAACCTTCGCCTTCACCTTTTCGCTCTCGTATCGCCTCCCAAGCAGCGTTTGGAAAGTCTGACACACAAGCAAGTGGATGAAAAGGTGGCTGACACACTCTCTAAACCAAAGTGAGGGTACCTGGCCAAAAGTACTATATGTGCTACCGAACCTGAAAATGATGATTTCCATAGGGCATCCCCCTCTTGCAACATTTTCAGGTTATAAATTCGTCTATGTTCAACTGTCAAGTTCCCTGACCAGAAAACCCTCATCTTTATTGAACGTTCAGGGGACGGGCCTGGCTGCAGCTTGCTTGGCGTTCAAGAAGATTCTGGCTTCACCCATAGCTTTTTGTGCCTCTTGCACTGCCTGTGGCAAACATTGACAACTCCCCACCGCTTCAAGTGGTTTGGCACAGGATTTTTGCTTGTTTTTTTCGAATCCAGCACAGAGATTCGACTGATATTCCATCAAGAAAAGGGAAAAGCAACAGTGCCATTCAGCATCAACTCAATGATCAATTTTGACAAACAAAACATCCGGGAACCCTCTCAACTCCAGCCTGCTCAGTGGCCCCAACGGCCTCGGCAACAAATCAGCTATCACCACTAACCACCAACCACCATGGACAAAAGATATGAATCATTCAATGATTGCATCTAGAATCTATTCTTGTTTGACCTTCCATTTCCACCTCCCTTCCCAGGCCCCTGAGGAGGATAATTCCATCACATCTCCTCTCCAACTCTTCCCCGAGCCTGTCGGACTTCATCCAAATCGTCGCCCCCTGCGGCGATCATCTCGGAGGTGATGACCGCCTTCTCCACAGCGTCCTCTCGATCCCCAACGAGGAACAAAAAGGGACAGGGACACAAAAAGGACCAAACAGAGGAAATCTAAACCCCTGCAAGTCTGCACTTCTCAAACAGTCTCCTTGTACGGATCTAAGAATTGTCTCACTCATGTTTGATAAGTGTCATTCAAATTTGGGATGCTAACCGCTGGATCTTTCAACATCTCGCCTCTGCAGCATTGGCCTTGCTGACAGCTTCTGGCAAAATCTGTCAGGGCAGCAATACAGGTGTTGTATGCTCGATGCCGTTGGGATGTAGTCGTCATTGCTGTCATAGCTTCTGCCTGCCTCCTGGAAAACTGTCATGTCGCGCTCTTCTAGTGCTTTCTGCTTTTCGGACTGCTCTGCCTGCAATTTTGCAAGGGTAGATTTCACCGGGTAGGAGGGAGCCATGGAATCACTTGGGATAAGTTTGCAAGTGATGCTCAAAGTCCTCCCTGTGGAAAACCCAATTACATCCAGAACTATCTAATTGGAGCAGGTTCCTTGCCCTTCATCCTTCAGAACCACTAAAGAAAAGGAAAATGACAGTCCAGTGCTAGACAGTGTGAGGCCGAAGTACCCGAGAGTTCCCAAAACATTAAGTACCCCAAGAGATGTCAGATCTAGTACTGTTAGGAGGTGTCAAAAAACAGGATGCAGGATCTGGGGGGAAGAAAAGCCTCCACATGAGCAATCTTTGCAAAGGTGAAGTTTTTATGACTCTGAAGGAAGCACTTCCCATTCACCGGAAAGAATGAGAAACATTGGATGCAAAATGGGAAAACTACCGACTCCAAAGAAAAAGGCCTAAGGCATGTTGGTTCCATGTTGCACTGGGCCCCTGCCTTCTGTTTGGAGCTTCTAACCTTTCCTAGCTCCACATTGATGGCGCTCATCAATGCCTCTAACAAAAATCTGGGAGGCAAAGTTGATTTGGTAGGCCATTTAAAATGTATCCAACTTTAATATATATCTTCCAAATCTGTTCATAAGAAGCACAAAAGCCCTCAATTCACACATTCCTCAAGAAGCCCAGCCTGCAAGCCCGACCTCAGTTCGAAACGTTTGATGATGGAAGTTTTGATGGGGTTTTTACCAACCCCTGCAATCTATGACCTTGGCCAATGCATCTTGAAAATGGTGGGGTATGTTGTTCCAGGTTCCATCTTTACCTGATATGCGTTTTCCAGCTTTTGTCCAGGTTCCCATGCCGCATCTGCTGCACTTGTCGTAGCGTCTCCTGATTGCTGCCAGCCCGCCTTGGAGATTCAGTCGTCGTGATGACCGGGGGGTGCAAGGAGGGAAGGTTTGGACCTTGTGCCATATGTTCTATAGTTGGGGTGCTTAGGGAATGAGGGAATGAACCTGGTTTCAACTAGTTTCAAGCACCTTAGCACCTTCATTCCCAACTAAGCACCAGCCAGTGACTAAGCACCAGCCAGTTTCATGAAGATCAACTCTTTTGCATTGCACATGCTGTCTTTTGGAGGCTGCACTTCCTTGCTGCAGTTTTTGTTGGCCCCTTCCCTCAGTGTCATGCTGTGCATCCGTCAACTGCTTCATGGCCTTCACGGAAAAATTTTGTGCAAACGGAGCGACCCTCTGGGTAGTTGAGCTGTATGAATCTCTGGATGATGGAAGGTTTTATGAAGATCCTGACAAAATAGTGACTAGTGGAGCATTTACACACCGCATATTCGACACAGTTCATCCCAGTGCCTCTGCCAATGATGACAGCTGTGGTTGGAGAAGTGTTTCGGCATCTTTTAGGCCTGAAAGCAGGGCCGCCAACGGGGTGTTTTTGAGAAGCCCCCGCAGGAACCAACCTTCTGAAGAAGTGTAGTCTGCTGCAGCAGCTTTGGCCTGGCTAAAAACATCCACAATTTCTAAACGGCTTTGAAGATTGCAAGTTGTGGATGCTTTTTTGGACCCAGATCTGATCAAAACCAGGAAAAATTGACGAAACGCAGACCCCGCCTGGTCCAGCGCACCTTTGGCAGCCGTCGAGACCGAGTTGACGTCAGTGGTCATGTTCCTGGCACGGTTGCAACCCCATGAATTTTCGTATCCGGCCAACAAGGGTCGCTAAGGTTCAAGGTGCATCTGGTTTTCTTTTCCCACAAATGGGGGTAGAAGGTTGCAAACTAGGAAAAAAAAACTGCAAGGGTGGTTTTTCCACCAAGTCCTTTGATCATTAGCTTTATGGACATCCTGGGCATCCCAACATGCTCGCCATCCTGTCACTTTCCTATCACTGCTCATTTCAGGTGTATGGAATCATATCCCACAAATTCCCATAGGAACAACCTTGCTACCCAAACTATTGCTCATTGCTGCTCCACAAATCAAAGCGAATTTACGCCCAGAGACTTGAGCTTCATCTGCGCTTCATTCTTTTGTTGCTCGGCCTGCGAAAACATTTCGAAGTCTTGGCTTTGGATCAAAATTTGGGTGGAATTTCCAAGAAAGCTAAGTCAGCCAAGTGATTGGCGCTGGACGTCTACAATGCCACACTTCTGTTGCTGAAATTGGTTGCCTTCCAAACAGAAAAACATCAGCACCTTGTTGGTGACCGACAAGGTCGCTCGGACACTGCCATCCCATGGAATCTTCCATCCGGAGGGCGGAGGAGTCAAACTACCAGAGGCATTGTGAGACCACACCTAGCGATTTCTTACGTGGCAGTCAGGAGCAACAGAAGATGGAAAAAAAAATTGCAAGTCAATGAATTACAACATACTTTTGGGTGATCTGCCTGAGTACCACCAAGTTTGTTGCCAAACCACCATCCTTCAAAGGATGGCCTGGCCGGAAGCTTGAGGTATTGAAGCAGGGAGGACCACAAAGACACTCCGTTCCAGAAGAGATATGACGACTTGATGTTAGTCCAAAGTGGCAAAAAGCCATACCCCTTTTGCAAAAAAGACACTGTGCTGCCGAGACACCCGTCTCTGCTGTCCCAGTAGTACATGTAGACATCCACGGCTTCGGCTCTACCATCAGCCACCTGCACACATAGAAAGAACTTGCATGTCATCGAGGTGTAGCTTTTTCCTTGCCAAACAAAAAACTAGTGCTTGACCATCATGGTATGTGACATGCTTGCGTCTCAAAACCACCCCTGCGTTTACATACATCGTACACGCGAATGAGTCATGTGAATATAAGTTTAGAACGTGTAAATTTCAAGTTCTAGCTCACAACTCATAACTTAGAAGTTACAAGCGATAGGTATAGTCATCTCAAAGACCACCTTGGCGGTTTCCCCACATCAAACACTTTTGATGAACAGCTCCAAGCTGTTGGCTTTGAAGCTCATCTCACATCTAACAAGGCCGCAGGAACCCTTCGGGTTTCCATATGGACTCTACAATCAGAGGGCACATAGCTCCAGGAAAAGCCTACCAAGTTGTCCATTTTTGGGTGAACTATTGGCTGGCGACCATCTGCGGTTTCAACGCATGGAGCATGACCCAAAGCTGGAAATTGACCAGCAAAGCACAGGGTTGGGAATGTTTCTTCACCTTGAAAAATGTGGAAAATATCTGAAAATATGCTCATAGACATGAAGTGCTGGAGTATTGAAAATTTTGGCGGTGGCCACATCTTACATCCCTCAACACAACCCTGGAAAAACCCTCCTCCCTCAAGAGCTTGACTTTTGAAGGGATGGACAGTCTATGCTTCGACTCCCTCTTTGTCCTGACACGAGCCACTTCTCACAATGGCCCCAAGTGCTTCCACATGTCAGGTGGGACGAAGATTGCCTTTCAGCTTAAACTACCGACTCCAAGATCATTTATAGCAATTTATAGCTTGGTTCATGGCGCCATGTACGTCAATCCTGCAAGAGACCAAACCTAGTCCGCAAACCCTGCAATCTCCCTCACGGTTTTCCCTTAAATACCCATCCTATAAGATTGTTCGCCAACACTATCTACAACTCATCTATACAAAGTAGAAAACACACAAAGAACCCAAGGCACAGGACCCAACAAAACAAATAAAGCTTCGGGTGCATTTTTTCGCAGTCCTCATCGTTTGGCTTTACTCACTCTCTGGCCGCTAGCCGCTCATCCCGCATGAGTACTGGCACGCTGGTACTTTCGCCTGAGCTACAAGGCTCTGCGAAAGGAAAATCAATCGACGGGCCGATGGCCACGTAATGGTGTCAGTTTGGTGGTTGACAAGTCGTATGAAATATTATGAACTTGGCTTCATCGAGTCTTCTGGCATCTTCTAGCATAATAAACCACCAACCTTAACCATTAAGCCCATATAGTAACTGTCAATGTAAAAAGGAAACAAAACAAAAAAGGTTTTTCTGTTTCTCCCACATAGGTGGGCTTTCAAAAAACCCTCCAAGCACCTTGTGCACCAACTCCTCGGGAGTAGCAACTGAGTGGGGAACCCCAATCCCTTCAGACCAGTTGCTGAAGAATCCTCCATTCGGCGCTCGCTTGAAGGAATGGTGCGCCAGATGCTTCAATGGTTTATCCAGCCACCGCTTCCCCGCACGCGTGTGAAGAGGAGATGCCTGGCTCCAAAGAAAAATGTCGACGAAAAATCTGTCCAGACTTGAAATGCATGACTTTGATTCCTCAGGAACTTGGAATGCATCAACAAACAGGGCTTCAAAATGACGACTTACTCTAAGATCATCAAATCATCAAAAACTAGGAAATAATCAAAACCTTCCAAAGATCCTGACCTCCTAACTACATGGCGCCACCTGAACCCCCTTGCTGGAGCCTCCAGTCGAAGCCTCCGTGGATCCACCCAAACCAGCTTCTGGGAAGCACCTGGAGGTTCCAGGTCGCCCAAGCATCCCCCCCACATTATGGCCAAAGCATCCCACCAAATCCATCATCTTCCATCCTTAGATCCTTAGGACATACAAACGCAAGGAAGCCTTTTATCCCACCCCCTCCAAGCCTTCTGGAAAGAGTCTCACCAACAATTGGCCATGTGCATCAGGATCTCTGTCCAAGACTTCGCCCATGGTCCTTCAAACATTGGAACTATATGCTATGCAACATCCAATTCCTACAATCCTCTCATATCGACTCATATCACATCATTTGTGGCTCCACCCCGTTGAACTCCGCTCAGTCCCGTTGAACTCTGCACGACTTCGAAGACCCGTGAGGCGCACAGGAGATCCAGTGACCAAGTCCGGAGAGGAACTGATCCTACCAGACCCCGTTTGTTGAGGGATGAAAGAGGACAAGTTGGATGAAGAGCCTACAAATCCACTTGGAAGTGGAACTTCTCAAAAAAAAAATGGAGATCTAAACATTGGTAGTTTAATGCTCCAGGTCTTCCATCGGTAGTGAATTTCACATCTCTCAATGCGAAGGATGCAAGCTTCAAAGCTCTGTGCTGAACCTACTTATGATGAGTCCATGCCATAAATATCCATAAATCCTTATGTAGTTCCAAGAAATGCCTATATATATCCAGCACCACTTGGAGTGAAACAACCAAAGGGCTTGGGCTGCAGCACCTGGGCAGGGCCTGCAAGGGAGCAGAGCGCGGCCGCACCAAGCTGTTGAGCCCTCGGAGCGCATGGCGCCGCTCCTGCAGAGGTTTCATCTTGTAAATTACTTTCCTGAAGAACTCGTATTTTCAAATCATGTTTTTTTTTTGGTGAGTTGCTTCAAATTCAAGTCTTGACTTCTTTTTGTAAAATACATGTACATGTCAGTTCAATTTCGTCAATGTTTGAACTTGTTAGATCTGAGATGCGTGAGATCCCCATTCTTTCTAGCTTCTTGGCCATACGCATGGCTTCATGGCGTCGTGTTCTCCTCTTCACTCATCACCCTGTTGGCATCACGGAAGAGTTTAAGTTCCTTGCAGGGATGGCTTGCTCTTGGCCGGTGAAAAATCATAGGGTTTTTCCATGCGAAAGCTTTGGATGGAGTTGACATCCACCGGTCAATTGTGGCCTTCAACCCTTTTGCAAAACCTAAGTCTCTGCCTTACAAATTTACTGCTTCAGTAGTGGTCCCTGACTCCAGGCCTTAAGCAAACATTCTTGATAAGCCGCATCGCTACATGCCATGGCAGTTTTGGGGCAACCCGGGCAACCCCTTGCAGCTGAAGCCAATTCATGAAGCCACTATGAAGTGAAATTGGATCTCTTACTTGACAAAAATCCAGTGTTGCAGCATGATGCAAGGGTAAGTTTGAGAAGCACACTGCTGTTTCCAAGGTGTGGGTGGCTACATCTAAGGGTAAGCATCATTCACCAACAGAGCTTGAGCACTCCTTTGCGATCGCCACAGCGGAACCCATCCAGAATGGCACAAGGGTGCAAAGGAAAAGTGAAAGACATCTCCTTCAAAAACATGCAAAGACACTGTTTAGAAATAAAGTCTGGCAGACTAGGGAGCCTTCTTAAAGACCTTTCGGCCGTGATTGCTGCCACTCTCGGTATACTCCCCAACCAAAGTTCTAACCTCAGGAACACGGGTTCCATGCATAAAACACCCCAACCTCTTGGTCTCAGATCTATCATTTTCCAGCAACCTGCAATACGTTTTGAATCTGGACAAGCATATGATCCACATGGCTTCATCTCTAGGGTTCAATGATTCTGATTGTTAAAGGGCAACATGATTTCCTGACAAGCAAGAAATGTTGATGCCCACCATTATTCCTGAACAAGCATTGCATGGTGTCTTCCTAATGGTAATTTATTGAATGTCACAACTTGCATGGTGACTGCAAGCGGGATCAATCTAAGAGTCCATCCACAACTTCTTCGCTATCCTTTCCACTGGTGGAGACCACCTCATTTGCATCACCAAAGACTCGCTTGTCAGTCATGAGTTTCCAAAGCGATTAAAGAAAGAATGTATATATTGTGTATATATATATATTATATAAAAGTGCAGAAAAGAAATGATCAGACTCATTCTCCCCAAATGAGCTCCACACATTAGGCTATGAGGTCAAAGTGACTAGAGTTCAAAGATAATTTGGAAATATTCGGCCCTCTCCAGCTGCCCGCTGCAGTAAACTAGCTTTGCTCTTTTGATTCTTAGATCCTTTAGACAGTTTACACTTGGAGGAAACCCTTTACGATTTGATAGGAAACTCCCCGCTGATGAAACTCCAGGGGCCCTACGAAGCTCTCCTTCGTGGGGACGGGCACTGTGGCTGGGACGGCGGGAGCAACGTTGGACTGGCAGACGCGAGGCAGGTCACAATCACAACCTGCTGAAGACCTTCTAAGACATCAACGACAAATGATTTTTTGCGTTGATATGTATTGATCATGTGACATTGCCATTCAGGAAATTTTGCATCTGAAGTGACAAAATCGGAAGCCGACACAAGGTGCTTCAAGTACCAGACTCACCAGACTGATAACTAAGAAAGCTCATGAAGAAATCCACAAATCAAGCTCTTCCCTGTGCCTGCTGCCCCCATTTGGTGTTTTGCCTCAGAAAATGCCGTCGCACACCGACGGGCAAGGCGCAAAACCACCGAAAAAGAAGTCCCAGCGACGGTTGCCATGACGTAGCTCCAGCGGGCCGTGCTTGCCAGTTTTGCTGCCTCGCAGGGATGGTTGAACGTGTTGAACCAATCATGTGATCCAGAAAAAAGGAGGAAGACTTCTTCATCTTGATGCATTGCATGATGCTCCATTTCTTGAGCTTGAGCTTCTCGCTGTCTCCACGCCATGGACCCTGAACAGCGTGGCTAAGCCTCAAATAAGTTCCATCAGCAAAATTGGCCCCAAAAATGCCTGAAAAGCGGACATCAGAGCCAGGGTCAAAATACTCTTGAGAACCCGTTCTTCACCATTTTTCATCCATTTTTCCCACATTCTCTCACCCTGCCAGATCTAAGTTTTTGGCCCTCCTGCAAAACGGGCTTCCTGAGGCTCCAGGTCACCCCCACCCCATCATCCAAGAAATGGTGGGGCCTTTTGACTGAGCTTCCAGACTCCACCCGGGCGCCGGTGCGACCCTGGGAAAATCAGCGACCCAAAACACCTGAACTAACTAATAAGACTATAAAGGCTAGAGCCCACCGGCAATGATCGGAAAATCCGCAGCACAAAGTGAGCTACCACCCGAATCTCTCAGTTGTTGTGTTGGCAATTTTTTGGTGTCTGTGGGAATAAAAGAAAGTCTGGTGAATAAAAAATATCATGGCGGACCTCTCGAATTGAAACTGCAAATGGTGGAGTGCAAATTGTGGCAATGTCATCATGAGTTGGTGTCAATGACAGCAGGATGAAGCACTAGAGAGGTTCCAGCTGGCAATCCTGGAACGCATGGGTATCTTGAGCAGAATGAACCCATGACCCTCCTAACCACATCATCCACTGTGCCCACATCGGGGGTCGCTGGGGTGGTACTTGAGAGGTGCTGCTTTTCTGGTGCAACCTGCAGGTTTCCATCAAATGAGGGATGAATTCCAGCATTTAAAAAAAAAAAAATCTCGTTTCATCATATCATGATAGCACTCCAAAAAAAAAATCAGAAAAACAGGATGGATCTTTGCGATAAAGATCATCTTCAGTCATATTTGGCTGCCAAAGCTTGACAAATTTGGCAAACTTCTCAGAAAACCACAAGACTTTTGAGATCTTTTGGACTTGGCACCTCAAAGCATCCCCAGGAGCCTGGCACTTTCAGAGTGTTAGCGAGGTGGCGGTTTACTTGCTACGTAGTAAAGGTAGGATGAAAATCGAAAAACTGTGAGCTTTGGACCTTTTTCTATCTTTGAAAGAAGGGGATATACATATATAGTACATCTATAATCAAAGAAAATTAGACCATCACAAACAAAAACTCTTCCAATTTGAGGCCCAGATTTCCGGTGACATGGGCATCAGACCTGCAACGTCAGTGACAAGGACTTCACTGTCGGCACGGAGAATCCCAACATCCTTGAAGCAATTCGGCGTCAAAACACTGCTGCATCTCTAAGCAAAATCTTGCCAAATTGGTTGGTTGACTCGCATGCCCACTGTGGGAACAGTACGAAGATTGTTTCCCACATCAATCATCTACCGATTATCTACCTGTGTTTTTACAAGCTTTTGACATGTGAACAAGTGCTGGATGTGACACCGTTTCAGGATCCAATATTGTTCTCATGGCATATTCATTCTCAGCTCGGCTGGAGCACAACGGCATAGGTAAGTCACGAGAATGACACGTCAACACAAGTCAAGTCGACTGACAAAGCATCCAGATCCGATGGTAAGAGTCCTGTTTTCTTCTTGCACATGCAACACCCAACACCAAAATGACTTTTTTCTACTCCGTTCCGCTGAGACTTCCAGTCAAAGCGCCGTGTTAATTTGTGCATGTCACCGTGATAACAGTCTCTTGCAAAAAGACAGGGTTGTTTTGGCTGCATCTGAGGCCCAATGCCAAATGTAAAGGACACCTGTCACATTTTTTCCTTCAAAAGAGTGGATAAAATCCCAAGATCACAGCCTTCCCTGCCAGAAATCTATATCCAGCTCTCAGAAAAGCTGGACCAAGCCAACCTTACAACCAGCAAAAAAGTCTTGAAGAAGATTAGCCATGAAGTCATATCATCTTATCATCTCAAGTAAATCAAACAACAAGGATCTTAGCTGATGAGGCGTTTTGAAAGGCACTAGATTTCTAAGAGTCATAATTTGAATGACAAACCCTTCGTCTGGCTCCACTTTCAGAAACAAAAACTCCAGTCACAAACGCAGGCAACGGCAGAGGCAGCGACTGAAAATGGATTGTGTTGACAAATTGACGTGACAAAATTGGAGGCAATGAGAGTCTTGTAGCCTTTGCTCCCGTGCCTTCACGAAAAGGTTGCAAACAAGTGGAAAGTGGAAACAAGCAACCCATCTTAGGGGGTTTGGAAAGAATGGTACTCTGGATCTGGTTCTGGGAACAAATTCTGCGTTTTTGTGGACAGAATGCTTTCATTTGATCGATGTAGGAACACTGAAACGGACAGTAAGATGGTAAAACCCTTTGGGAGCACAATCTTCGCAAATTAACATCATCAGTTTGTGCATAATGCATCATCATGATGATGATGATGATGATGATGATGATGATGATGATGATGATGATGATGATGATGATGATAAAAAATAATGATGAACATCATGAATCAAAGGATGAAGAAACCGATGATGATGATGATGATGAAGATGATGATGATAATGATCATGATGAGATGATCATGATGATGATGATCATGATGATGATGATCATGATGATGATGATGATGATGATGATGATGATGATGATGATGATGATGATAAAAGTGATNAACGATGATGATGATGATGATGATGATGATGATGATGATGATGATGATGATGATGATGATGATGATGCTGATGATGGTGATGATGATGGTGATGATTGATGGTAATATTATATATTGTGAATTGCAATCCTGATTGATAAATGATATTTAGAAGAATGAATCATTTATAGAAAGAAATGAGTCATGAATGCTGAAGAATCATAAATCATGAGTGATGCATGATGCATAACGGTCTCTGTCTCTATCTAAACTTCAGGAATTGCTTCTATAATGTTTAGCCATCATTTTTTCTGTGATTATCGGACTATCCCGACTGACAACTATATATTCATTGCTTTGATTGATGGAAGAGTAAAATGATAAGAACTGTTGAAAAAATATGAACAACTGTGACAACTCCCTAACGAACTTGGGAGGTTCACTGGTCAAATCCACCTCAAAATCTCGGTGTGTCGTCCCGTCCTTTCCGGGCTGTAGAGCTCCAAGACACAAGACGCTCGACATCCGCCATCCGCCTACTGTTGGACAAGTTCGACTCGAAAAGGGTTCCTCTGGATGACGAAATCAAATCATCCCAAATGAATCCCCGCTTTTGATGGATATATTGGAAAAGTTTTCGATCCAACACAATCCAATCCCAACTTTTTTACAAAGCTCACATAACCTTGACTTTTAACATTGAAAATCAGTGACTCTAATCAATGCTGAGTTTTTTTGCCAAACGCCAAACTCTTGCTTCGTAGCCACATTTGCAGATTGGATCGCACCTCACCGCCCCATGGCTGCGGCGAACTCTTCACGAGACAAGGTTCCATCGCCATTGGTGTCCATCTGGCAAAATTGCAGTTGTGACGGAAGAAATTGGCTGAAATGTATCAACTTCTTTAAGTTATTCAGAAAGAGGAAACCTCTTAAGAATCAATAGTTCTCTGAATCCCGCACTCAACTCAGAAGCGAAATTGACCATTGGTTGACCACTTCAAAAACTACATGTCAGAATGCAGCACTACTATTTGCTGCCTGTGCGAATGCATCCACCTGACGCAATCATGAAACGGGACTTGAAGAAAAGTACTGTAAATTGTGCAAATATGCAAAAAACACATTGTTCGACCATCTACAGTGGATTCAGGCAAGTTGAGACAAATCCTAGGCAAAACATCCAAAAAGGACCAAAAAAAGAACATCCACAAAAACTGCCACCATGGCACTGGTCCAGCTGTTGTGTACTGCACTGGGGCAGAAGAATAGACCATCGGAGCAGAAGCATACTGCACCGGGGCTGAGTAGGTCATGGGAGCAGATGCGTACTGCACTGGGGCTGAGTAGGCCATTGGAGCACCTGTATAGGTCATGGGAGCCGCAGCATACTCAGGAGGAGCTCCATAAACCTGTTCAGCTGTGATGTACTGAGCATATTCAGGAGCAGGAGCCACCTGCGGCACAGTGAAGGTAGTCTGTTGGGGGGCTGCATACATGATTGGCTGCGACATCATCATTGGCTGTGCCATGGCAGCAGAACCGCCTGTGGTGGTGATGGGTGCGGCATCAATGTACTGCGGTGCAGCAGTGTAGGTCATGGGTGCACCTCCTGCAGGAGCAGCATAGATCATGGGCTGCTCAACC
>DF244716.1:0-24227 GCA_000507305.1 Breviolum minutum Mf 1.05b.01 | reverse complement strand
GAAGTGACAAGTCTGAACCCCCTAAAGGAGAAGAAACAGGCCCCAGCACGTAGACAGAAATCGTGACGCAACCTGGCACGGACAAACCCAAAGCAGCAACCTCTCGGCGATGGACTCAAAACAGTAGCAAAAAACCCGCCCCAGTAGACAGAAAACGTCACGCAGCCTACCCCGAACAACCCCTAGGCCGCAGCTTCTTCGCAATGAATCCTCCACAGTCAAACGCCACTTCTTCTCCACGATAACGCACAAGAGCAAACCTACGTGTCGCCTACGCCCTTCTTTTCGCCTCCCCCTCGAAAAAGGCGAGGGGTCGGCGGATATTCAACTGTACTTACTCAGGTTTTTCATTCTTTGGGAACATTTGAAATGTCGCATCACCAAATTATGATTCAAGGTTTTTAGTGAATCATGTCCAAGTGCAGATGAATCTGATTCCTGTTTCATGAAGAATGACATAGATGGAAAACCGATCGAGATAAAGATAGATAACGCAAGTATCATTTATCAACGATCCTCGTGCCACATTTGCCGGTTGACTCCAAGCTGTTTAATCCTTCGAGCTGTTGACCACTGCAGGTGGAGCATTGGACGCAGGCTTCTGCACCAACCAACGTGCTCAAAAATGCAAAATTGGAATCTGAGCTGAAGACTATGCATCTAACATCTTCCATGGAACATTATAAATTATGATATATGATGTACATATGTACAGTATATGTAGGACAACTAATAATCATCATCCATGAATGATCACTTATCACCATTATCATCATCGTCAACATAGTATCAAATTACATGTCGGCATAAATATAGATTGTTTGCATAGGTTCAGAATTTCAGTCTGCATCTTTTAAATGCATTGGCGTCGTGTGCTTCTTTGCTTTGAAGAAACTGCAATTCCCAATCGCAAAGCCTCGTGTTTGGGTGGTTCTGCAAGTCTTGTGACCACATGCTGCAACCATTCGTGCTGCTGCAAGCATTGTTCTTGCAAGCAACCCCCTGTTTTCTGGTGGGTTGATGTGGTTTGAGTTGGTGAAGATGTTCCATGATGATCCTAAAGCATAAAACTTTATCTGCATTTTAAGTTTTTTAAGGTTCCCACATCTTCGTTTTGTTGACTGCTGTTTCTCACTGGTAAGGCTATACTCCTTTCGATTCAGCAGAATTGGCCTGTGGCAGCTTGGCAGTGAACTGCCATGACATGACAACAGGACGACGTATTCCTTTTATTTCCAGACTGTGTGTAGTCTACCAGCTACTGGTAGTTTGCCTTTTTTCATGTTTTTTTCCATCTTGTCAGGTCGGAAGTAGCATCACGAATCATCACATGATGACGTGATTCAGGGGTTGTCTGGGTACGCAGAAGTCATTGAAGTGCCATCCAAGGTTTTGGACAAGTATGTGAACTAGCTACCGATGGACGTGCGCTTTGTAAATGTGCCATGGGCACATGTGGCACAGATGGAAACTGTGCGGTTAATCCTTTCGATCCTTTTAATCAGGCTCCCCTTCGGTTGTCATCTGTTTTGCCGCTCATACCCACCAGATCACACAGTCTGGAAAGTTTAGATGGAAGAACGTTATACAAAGTGAACGTGTGAATAGATTATTCATGATTATATATGATTATATTATTATGCATCTATAATATGCATATTGAGTTATCGGAAGAATCGTCTCCTACGCTCACGGGCTTATATCAGCTGACACCATGACTTTCAGGCGGCACCTGCACCACCTGTTGCTCCAGCGGCTGGTCAACCACTGACCGGAAGCGAGAGCCCGGTTCAAGGTGTGGTACAGGGTAAGTTTGATCATTTTTGACATGTTTTGATCATATTTTGAATATGTGCTGCATGGATTTATGATG
Source organism: Breviolum minutum Mf 1.05b.01 (assembly GCA_000507305.1). NCBI lineage: Eukaryota > Dinophyceae > Suessiales > Symbiodiniaceae > Breviolum > Breviolum minutum. Next base: position 22,354 of record DF244716.1, on the reverse strand, counting down.
ATTTATGGTTGGGTATGGGTGAGACTATGGTGTTGGGTACAAGTACTGTGATATCATTCCTGAAAAGACGGTCAAGACCTAGGAGTCTGGGAGAGGATTTTTTTTTTGTTCAGGTGATAGGTTGTATCCATGGAACAATACCTCGGTGTGCCAATACGGTGATGCAAGTATTCCAAATTCCGGAGTCCTTATAATGTGGAATGGAGGGGGTTCTTTCTTGCATGTCTTGAACCGGTGGTGTTGGAGCACATCCCTAAAAACCATCAAAACCTACATGATGATTATATATACAATTAAAAAAGCGTTATTTTTGGATCATTGCTGTATTGCAAAGGTATACTGATATACTGACATTCTATGGTAGCGTGACCTCAGGTGCTGCAGCGGCCCCGGTTGCCTTAGATGCATCCTTTTGTACCAACCAACGCGCTCAAACCTGCAAGATTGGTATCTCAGCCATTTGAAAATTTGACGTCCCAAAGGTGGTTTGTAGACTCCAATGTGTGGGAACTCCCAAGACCACCGCCATTGCCTTGAAAAACAGGGGTTGCCTTTTTGTTGGTCTTGATACTTTTTTGGGCTTGGGAGACGGAAGTGCAAGTGTACCAGAACAATATTCAAAACGTATTTGTAAACAAAAAGGCATGCGTAACGCGACCATGTCGACACACTCCTTGTCATCTTGGGAATTCTCCTCAGCAGCTTGGTAACACCTTGGTTTGTTGATCTCGGGAATGCAAATTTCAAGATCGTTTGACATGCCCTTGATTCTGCTTCAAGGCTCCCCTTTTCAGCAATTGTGGTGAGAATGTTGTGTACAAGGGTCCCCCCCCAAAAAAGTGGTTTTGGACATTTGATGGCATTTGACATTTGTAGATGCTTTGTGTTGCATGTCTTTCACACGGAAATTCATACAGCAAAGCACTTCTCTTCTGTAGATCTCATCTTCAAGTCCTAAATCGTTCTGGATGGCTTAGCCGGCTGGGCTTTTCCCCAATCATTTGCAAACTTATTTGTGTTGTTGATCTTTGCCTTGCATTTATTTCTTGGGTGTTACCAGAAATTGATGTCACTCCGAGGTTATACACCATTCGATTCACCAGAATTGGCCTGCGGTCCCTTAGCAGCACAGAAAACAGTAGGGTGACATGACAGGCCAAATGCCGCTTGGCACACGATTTAAAGGGACGGTTGCCTTGAGATTCGGCATGGTGAAATCTTGGAAATATATATGTAATTTGACACCAGCAAGATCTTTTGGGGTCGCACCATTCGACCACTTCTTGCAGGTTTTGGGCAAATGTGTCAGACAGCTGCCGACGGACGCACTCTTTGCCAATGTTCGTATGGTATGGGTAATTGCCAAGAAGATGGAAACTGCCAAGGATTCAATCCCTTTGGGCAGGCCAGGGAAGACTGTGATATCGTTGTTATAGTGTGGTCTACACCTTGCGTTTGCAGTTGATGGAAAACGTCTTTAAAGGAACAGGAGGGCATTTGCTGTCAATCCTTCCAAACATTTGCGAGTTCTCAATACAATTTGCGCTCCCAGGACGACTATAAGATTTGTCGCGAAAGGATGTCAAGAGTTCGGTATGAATTTGATTAATCTTGATAAATGTAGCATCTACCACATCGATATGGAGATCTTCAAGGCCTCTCTCCCAGTACCACAGCATGTCTCCTCCCCAGCCCGGCAAAGATAAGGGAGCTTCCACACCTGCCGCTGCACCTGCACCTGTTGCCGCTGCACCTGCACCTGTTGCCGCTGCACCTGTTGCCGCCACACCCGAAGCGGTGCCCGAAGCGGCAACAGCTGGGGCCACCACAGCCGCAACTACGACACCAAACAGTGCTGGCGAAGCTGAAAAAGCTCCACCTGCTGCACAGACAGAAGGCACTTCTAAAGTCGATTATCATGTGAAGCTTGCAATTTTCACCATTTTCGCATTGTTTTTCGCAACATCAAAGAAGATAGTGTTCGAAAATGTTCGAAAAGTCGAATCACTGCTGCATTGATTCAAGATATCAGTTTTCCTTGAGTTTTCCCAATGTTGGACTTGGAGCGTCAACAGCCAGCCTTCCTGGGCTTCCCAGTAGTGCAGGTGCTCCGTTGGATGCGGCCTTTTGCACCAACCAGCGTACTCAAGCGTGCAAGATAGGAGTCTGGGCTGTAACGGCCGCCAAAAAGGACGTGGAACCCATTTCAATTGAGGATAGCTTGGAGAAAATCGGATTGAACATCTGCAATTTTTTGATTCTTTTTGATGAAGATTTTCCTGTTTCCGCAGTATACAATACATTATATTTCATGATATTATATTATGATTATATGATATTATTTGTATACGTATATGATTATGTGCTACACTGATATAACGTTTGAGAGCCTATAAGAAATAAATTGCTCGTGTTGGGAGTTGCGGTGCCAGACCGGAGGTTCAGAGGTTTGTTGCATACCAACCCGCAAAGCAAAAGGCACTTCTTCAAATCCATTCGAGGACACCATTAAAAACCACAAGTATCACGTAATTAACTAGTTGTGTGATGACCCCAAAATATGTAGACATGATCTATTTCGTGCTAGTTGTGTGCTTTCCCTTCTCTTCTTTGTGCCACTCCACGAGTGTGTCAAGTTTGACTGATGCTTTCTGAGGCTTTGCTCCATTTACTGATTCACCAGACTTGGCTTGTGGTTCCTTTTCATAACCGGAAACGGGATCCAAATGGGAGCCACATCCGCATGGTACTTGCGCATACTTGGACTGCAACCCCCAGATTTGTTCCCTTTTTTTGGGCAGTTTGGAGGGGGAAGCATGTCACATCACGGCTCATATTTAAATGGTGCTTGATTGATTCACTTTTTCAACATTACAGAGACAACCACGGCACTCTGAGGGCTTCTCAGGCAGTATCTCTTTGGCATTTGAACATTACGCGACCATAGACCGAAACTGCAATGGTGGAATAGAAGATGGAACTTTTTTTTTTTTCAAAAATCTGAGGCTTTGGGCAAACCTGCCAGCGAGCTACTGATGGACGCTCACTCTGCAAATGCAACACGGGCACTTGCTCCTCTGATGGAATAAGCTGTGCTGCTGGATTGGAGGAGTCCTCACAGGCTGGAGCGATGGAATCGGCAGATCAAAGTTGAGTTTTCCTTGGCCCAGTGGACTAAGTCTTTACAACTTCAACTTTCACTTTTCTGAAACCTTCAAGGGCACAAAACCTGAGACCTGAGATGCTGTCTGAAGTTCCGAGCTTTGCAGTTTGCCTTTTTGCCCTTTGATACCCTGAGACCGAAACCACGAATGCAGCACCAACTACAAGTACCAGCCAAGCTGCGGAACCTAAAGGCATTGCTTGGGAAGTGTGTATAGTGTGGGCCTTCCTAAACTTATTGCTGTGTTTGTTTGATGTGTTCGTTCGTTCGTTCGTTCGTTCGTTTGTTTGTTCGTTCGTTCGTTCGTTCGTTCGTTCGTTTGTTCGTTCGTTCGTTCGTTCGTTCGTTCGTTTGTTTGTTTGTTTGTTTGTTTGTTGCATTGTTTCTTTTGTCACGTTTATATCTTATTTTTTTTGGTCAGATTCTGTTCTTCAGAATGTTCAAGAGTTTCACAAGTTTTTTGATGGAGTGAATAAACATATGCAAATGCCTGCTGTTGGCAGTTGAAAGTGCCGCTACTGATACTGGTTCATTGGATGCATCGTTTTGCACCAACCAACGTGCTCAAGCATGCAAGATTAGAGTCTTGGCTGCATTGTTTTTTGAAGACTCGGCTAGCAATTCTATATGAATCGAATAGCAATGTGGCAGGTGGTGATATCTTTAAAAAGACCATGGGATCGCACAGGGGGGGACACCCCTGGAATCCGCAAAAAGCAATAAAAAACACATGAAGTCAATTGAAGTCATATGAACAATACAAAGAATTCTTATAGAATTCTTGGATATGAACGTACAGGATCTTGCAGAAACTCACCCCAGTTTTGATTTTACCAATGTCATGTAAAGCAGCGGCCAATGCTCCGACACAAGGCTTCATGCCACTTGTCGACTCTGCCGAGCTAGCATGTGGCGCCTTGACTGCACAGCGTTGAGCAATTTTTTCAGGTCAGATAGGGTGAAATCCACATGGTTGTTCTACGAGTGTTCTACGTTGTTGTAGCTGATGCCCGCTCATGACACATATGTGAATCTACTTCATCCTGTTTGCGACTCTTTCCATCATTTCAAGTGGGTTGAGTACAGTCAGACAGTCAGTCTACGGAGTCAATCGAGTTTGTTGTTTGCAACGATTGTGACACTTCCATCATATCATATGGTTGCGTTCGAATCACTTGATGAAGGGGGAACTTCCAGAACAACCACGGCCTTCTTCTTGGAAGGCGCAAAAGGAAAGACTTGACCGCCGCAGGATGTTGTTACACTGATGTTTACTGAAGCACACTGACGCATGCAAATCACATAAGGTCTCGGACAAACTTGTGAGCAAGCTCCCAATGGACAGTCACTCTGTCAATGCGCTGTGGGCAAGTGCAGTTCAGACGGAAGCTGTGGACTCCATCCTTTTGAGGCCAGGTTTGCTGTGAAAGCGTAGTGTCAAGAGCTAACATTCAACTGTGTGTCATCATGCGTGGAAAGGAAACTTCATTGTCAGCTGCCATCTTGCATGCTGAAGTCACGTCTTCTGCTTCTTCAGCTACGTACGTTTATCAAGGATGGTTGCCACATGTTGCCACTTACGTGGTCACTCTTTTCTTGGCAGGCCAACGAGACAGTCGGGCAAGCACCCGAAGCAAGTACCAATGGGACAGCAGGCACTGCTCTTGTTCATTTGCAGGGCTTGAATTAGAATCCACGAAAGATTCAGGTGATTTCAGGAATGCAAAGCGTGGCCGCAGAATGTTGTAAAGTCACAGCATGAATTACTGTATAGGTTACATACTGATACTACCTTGCAACATATGTCCAATTCTGTTTTTCAGCAGAATTCTTCTGAATTAATCTACAATGATTGAATTATTTTTTCATTGCGAGCTCTTGGCAGTTGGCGGTGCTGCTGGTGCTGCTACTGATACTGGTTCATTGGATGCATCTTTCTGCACCAACCAACGTGCTCAAGCTTGCAAAGTTAGAGTCTTGGCTGCAAGGTTTTACCCCTCCTGATTCAGTTGTGACAGTGGTCTCCAATGTGTTGCTGCCTGGTGTTCGGTTTTATCATTTATCAACGTCTTGCAAATCATGTAAAGCAGCGGCCAATGCTATGACACAAGGCTTCATTCCATTTGTCGACTCTGCCGAGCTAGCATGTGGCGCCTTGACTGCACAGCGTTGAGCAAATATCTTCAGGTCAGATAGGGTGAAATCCACATGGTTGTTGTAACTGATGCCCACTTCATCCTGTTTGCGACTCTTTCCATCATTTCAAGTGGGTTGAGTACATGTTGAGTACAGTCAGACAGTCAGTCTACTGACAAGTGTCTATTGTTTGCGACGATGTGACACTGCCATATTCTTGTGCTTCACAAAGACGGCAATGCTCCCGGGTACAAGGCCATATTTTTCTAGATTCTAGTTGTCGTTGTCATTGTTGTCGTTGTGGCTGTCGTTGTCGTTGTCCGCATAGAGCCTCCAGCCTCTTCAGAGACCCGTTTGTCTAGCCAACATCCTCCCCTATCCCGGATCACCCATTCACAGGCCCCTTTGACTCCCTTTGACCCCTCTGATGACCGCGCAAAAGCTCCAAAGCCGAACTAAAAGCGGCTTCCAAAGCAGCCCAAAAGTGAAGGGACGTCTCAATTCTTGGCTCCCAAGATGGGTCTGGAGCCTTATTTTTTGGCGGTATTTGTGATGTTTGAAAAGCGCACGCAATCTTGAATCCCGGTGGTGTGGTGGTGTTTGCATTTTTCCCGACCTTGCCCTAGCTCCCACGGGCTTGGATTTTGGATTTTGGCAGAACATGCATCCCTTTTTATCCTTCATCAGTTTGCAGCCCCAACCTTCGCCATTTTAGATTTTTAAATTTCGGGATTTTTGGATTTTGGATTTTGCAAGTTTATTTCTTTTTTTGCATGGTAAGTAGGATTTGGCCAGATTTGGCTGGGCATGCCAGCCCGGGTTGGTGTTCGGATCGCTCATAAGAACTCAATGTTCGCATGGCAACCAAGGTCTCGGACAGACGTGTGAGCTCACTCAAGATGGACGGGCTCTTTGCCACTGTATTGCTGGTACATGCGCTTCAGACGGAAGCTGTGGTGGATTGAATCCATTTGAGGCGCAACATTGCAATGCATGTGCAAGTATGAAGTACATGCTTATAGCCTATAGCCTTTTGGGGAAAAGTGGTCATCACACATAGAAAATGACTTAAATAGCTTGAGGTGATTCCAGTATCACGTGCCATCTCGCATGCTGAGTCTTTTACTGTTGCAACCATAGTACAAAGTCACTCTTTGGCAGACCAACAAGACGTCTGACCAAGCAACTGAAGCGAGTGCCAACGGGACGGCAGGCAAGGCTCAGATTTCTGAGGGTCGGATGTGCTTCTGGGTTCTGGGGCATCTGCGTTGGTTTGTGTGGAGTTCTTCAGAATCTTCATGAATATAATAAGCATATCATTTGATCGAAATTCACACAAGAGATAAAGGCGAGTCAATTCACAAGCGAATAAACATGAACTAGAAAATGATGGAGTGTGCTCAGTAGACACTGGCTTACTCTTTGATTGCGAGCTCTTGTCAGTTGGCGGTGCTGCTACTGGTTCATTGGATGCATCTTTCTGCACCAACCAACGCGCTCAAGCATGCAAGTTAAGAGTCTTGGCTGCATATATTCTCTTTTGCAAGTCTGTTATTAGCAACATGGCGCAATGTGTAGTTATGAAGCCACATCAAATTTCAGCGAATTTGTGCACAAATGTACAGGATCTTAGAGAAACTCACCAGTCTGCTAGGGTCCTTTCATTTGTTAGTGTGCTGATGTGCTGCTTTTGATTCTATGATTTGTCTATCATGTCTATCAATGTCTTGCAAATCATGTAAAGCAGCGGCCAATGCTATGACACCAGGCTTCGTTCCATTTGTCGACTCTGCCGAGCTAGCATGTGGCGCCTTGACTGCAAAGCGTGGAACAATTTTTTTCACGATACCGCAGGTCAAACAGGGTGAAGTCTACATTCATGTGAATCTACCTACGGAGTCTATGCTTTATGACGATGTTTACTATTGGAGCGCACTGAAGCATGCAAATCAGACAAGGTCTCGGACAAACCTGTCAGAAAGCTCCTGATGGGCAGTCACTCTGTCAATGCGCTGTGGGCACGTGCAGTTTAGACGGAAGCTGTGGAGGACTCAATCCTTTTGAGGCAGAATTGGGGAGAAGTGCAGAACATTGGATGCAGCTGTAAGGAAGTGCAGATAGGCTGCTGTAGCTGAAGGTAGGTGAAAGATAGTTTTGAGTGCCTGAGCGATAAGTTCCATTAATTTCCATCGTCATGAGGTATCTCACATGCTAAAGTCACATCTTCTCTCTTCGATTGGCATGCCCAAGTATTGTTTTTTTGTATGGGATGACAATTGCAATGATGAATCCAACACCATTATGATTATATTAATATCCTATAATATCCTCCTCCTCCTCCTCTTCCTCCTCCTCATCATCAACACCATCCCCATCCGTCTCATCTTTTGCATTTTCATGATATTTACATATATTTACCTTGGTGGTTCACGGGTGCAAGCCAAGTACAAAGTCACTTTTTGGCAGACCAACAAGACGTCTGATCAAGCACCTGACGCGAGTGCCGGCGAGACTGCAGGTGAGGCTTGATATCATGGCTGGTCAACCTACCCCCCCAAACGTAGCACCCAAAAAAATCATAAAAAAATCAGGGTTTAATACGGACGTATAAAGGGAAACCAATGGTTAATAAGCACTCAGTAAGGCCTTATTTCTTGGGGGTTACGTTGGGGGGGGTAGGTTGACCAGCCATAATGATACGTATACTACGGTCTTCTATGTCTACTTGCAATCCTCAAATTTTGTTGGTCTCATCGTTTGTTTCATGGATTCTGAGGGTCCCATGTGCATGAGCTTGTACTTGCACATGGCATTATTCCAACAATTTCAAGAGAGTGTTAATGGAGAATGATTCGGATGGTTTCAGAAAGCAAAGCGTACACTCGTGAGGTTACTGCAGGGTATGCGTTCAGTGTTGCTTCTTGAATTCCTCTCTTCATTCATAGGCATGAGCCTTCCACGACCATTTTATTTGCTCGGTGGAATGAAATGTTTTGAGCGAATCAGCACACAGTTGCAAATGATGAAACTTTGCTCACTGGACGTTAGTTGTACCATGTTCTTTTGTAGTCATACACTTTCATTGCGAGCTCTTGTCAGTTGGCGGTGCTGCTACTGGTTCATTGGATGCATCTTTCTGCACCAACCAACGCGCTCAAGCATGCAAGTTAAGAGTCTTGGCTGCATATATTCTCTTTTGCAAGTCTGTTATTAGCAACATGGCGCAATGTGTAGTTATGAAGCCGCATCAAATTTCAGCGAATTTGTGCACAAATGTACAGGATCTTACAGAAACTCACCAGTCTGCTAAGGTCCTTTCATTTGTTAGTGTGCTGATGTGCTGCTTTTGATTCTATGATTTGTCTATCAATGTCTTGCAAATCACGTAGCGCAGCGGTCAATGCTATGACACCAGGCTTCGTTCCATTTGTCGACTCTGCCGAGCTAGCATGTGGCGCCTTGACTGCACAGCGTGGAACAATTTTTTTCACGATACCGCAGGTCAAACAGGGTGAAGTCTACATTCATGTGAATCTACCTACGGAGTCTATGCTTTATGACGATGTTTACTATTGGAGCGCACTGAAGCATGCAAATTCAGACAAGGTCTCGGACAAACCTGTCAGAAAGCTCCTGATGGGCAGTCACTCTGTCAATGCGCTGTGGGCACGTGCAGTTTAGACGGAAGCTGTGGAGGACTCAATCCTTTTGAGGCAGAATTGGGGAGAAGTGCAGAACATTGGATGCAGCTGTAAGGAAGTGCAGATAGGCTGCTGTAGCTGAAGGTAGGTGAAAGATAGTTTTGAGTGCCTGAGCGATAAGTTCCATTAATTTCCATCGTCATGAGGTATCTCACATGCTAAAGTCACATCTTCTCTCTTCGATTGGCATGCCCAAGTATTGTTTTTTTGTATGGGATGACAATTGCAATGATGAATCCAACACCATTATGATTATATTAATATCCTATAATATCCTCCTCCTCCTCCTCTTCCTCCTCCTCATCATCAACACCATCCCCATCCGTCTCATCTTTTGCATTTTCATGATATTTACATATATTTACCTTGGTGGTTCACGGGTGCAAGCCAAGTACAAAGTCACTTTTTTGGCAGACCAACAAGACGTCTGATCAAGCACCTGACACGAGTGCCGGCGAGACTGCAGGTGAGGCTTGATATCATGGCTGGTCAACCTACCCCCCCAAACGTAGCACCCAAAAAAATCATAAAAAAATCAGGGTTTAATACGGACGTATAAAGGGAAACCAATGGTTAATAAGCACTCAGTAAGGCCTTATTTCTTGGGGGTTACGTTGGGGGGGGTAGGTTGACCAGCCATAATGATACGTATACTACGGTCTTCTATGTCTACTTGCAATCCTCAAATTTTGTTGGTCTGATGGATTCTGAGGGTCCCATGTGCATGAGCTTGTACTTGCACATGGCATTATTCCAACAATTTCAAGAGAGTGTTAATGGAGAATGATTCGGATGGTTTCAGAAAGCAAAGCGTACACTCGTGAGGTTACTGCAGGGTATGCGTTCAGTGTTGCTTCTTGAATTCCTTTCTTCATTCGTAAGCATGAGTTTGCCACGACCATTTTATTTGCTCGGTGGAATGAATTTGAGCGAATCAGCACACAGTTGCAAATGATGAAACTTTGCTCACTGGACGTTGGTTGTACCATGTTCTTTTGTAGTCATACACTTTCATTGCGAGCTCTTGTCAGTTGGTGGTGCTGCTACTGGTTCATTGGATGCATCTTTCTGCACCAACCAACGCGCTCAAGCATGCAAGTTAAGAGTCTTGGCTGCATATATATATATATATTCTCTTTTGTAAGTTTGCGGCCAAAACGTACGATTTGCCCGCAACCCTTTGGGATGACTTCAAGGAAAGCTGAAAAACGTGGCAGGCGTCAGGCGTTCGGGTAATCAAATATTGATGTAATTTTTATGTGCATGGACCGAGGTCGCTCTCAAACCCGAAACCCTAAACCCTAAAACATAAACCCTAAAACCCAAACCACCCTAAAAACCAATCTAAAACCCTAAAAACTTAAACCCTAAAACCTAAAACCCTAAACTCTAAAGCTTAAACCCTCTGTGGGCGAATCGAGTGTTTTGTGGGTAAGTTTGCTATTAGCAACGTGGCGCAAGGTGTGGAAAGCACGTCTAAAGTTATGAAGCCGCATCAAATTTCAGCAAATTTGTGCACAAATGTACAGGATCTTACAGAAACTCACCAGTCTGCTAAGGTCCTTTCATTTGTTAGTGTGCTGATGTGCTGCTTTTGATTCTATGATTTGTCTATCAATGTCTTGCAAATCATGTAGCGCAGCGGTCAATGCTATGACACCAGGCTTCGTTCCATTTGTCGACTCTGCCGAGCTAGCATGTCGCGCCTTGACTGCACAGCGTGGAACAATTTTTTTCACGATACCGCAGGTCAAACAGGGTGAAGTCTACATTCATGTGAATCTACCTACGGAGTCTATGCTTTATGACGATGTTTACTATTGGAGCGCACTGAAGCATGCAAATCAGACAAGGTCTCGGACAAACCTGTCAGAAAGCTCCTGATGGGCAGTCACTCTGTCAATGCGCTGTGGGCACGTGCAGTTCAGACGGAAGCTGTGGAGGACTCAATCCTTTTGAGGTCAGCAAGGTGGAATCATGGGCGATCTGAAATTTGGATGCCTGCAGATACCCACTGGAGCTTAAGAGTACCTTCTTAAAACAAGCTTCAACGAAGCACTCAAGCACTCCAACACTACTTCAGTAGCCAACAGCTAAAATTCTTCCAAGCCATTCGAACACTTTCAAAAACATTCCTGCACAGTTCTGGATGAAGGTGCTTCAACAATCTGAGCAACTACTGAAACGGAATGAAATGCATGAAAAAAAAACGAAAAATCATTATCTTTCGAGTGTAATCTTTCTTATCTTCTCCTTCATGTCCAGATTGGTCATTGTATGTCATTGTCATTATTGTTGTCAGTAATTACACCATGGTTGACAATAGTACATGGTCACATTTTTCTTGGCAGACCAGCACGACTGCGGAGCAAGCGCCCGAAGCGAGTGCCACCGGGACTGCAGGCATGGCTTTTGCGAATTTACAAGCTTGTCATACTTGAAATTCTCAGATTGTTGGTCCCATCGTTTGTTCTAAGGGTCAGATGTAGAAAGGTGAAGGATGAGAAGTGCTGGAGTAATGAGTTGTTCGATGTAACCGGGATGTAATGCTCCCGCTTTTTTGTTTTTTGTTTTTCAACGTTTACTTTGTGTTGTGTGGCCGTTTGAAAAATACTATCGTTGCGTTTAGTTCTATCACTTATCGCTGTATCCTGTCCATGTCCTCATGTGACAGGTGCTACAAATGCTTTGGATGCAGCTTTTTGCACCAACACTCGGACAGTTGCATGCAAGATTGGCTGCTCAGCATAAGCATCGAATATTCGAAGCCTGAAACAAATGGATAAGATACTATATACAGGAAAAGACCTTTCTGAAGCTGGAGCTTATGGGTTTCAAGTCCAGGGAGTAACAGCACCAGCACGGGCTGTTGTGGTGGTGCTGTTGCTAGTGCCTGGTGGCCTGGTGGTGGGGGGAGGCGTGGGCGCCATACTGGTAGCATCTACAAGATTCTACAAGCACCATTCGCACCATTCCTATCAACAGCCCGGTGGATCGGTCTAGTAAGCGCGGCCCATATGCAGCGTAACTATTCTGGAGGAATTGCAGTGCATCATAGATTTCTGGAAGGCTGCAGCATATACTTGTAGTTATTACTTTGTATGTATCAGCAGAGCGGTTGGTCTGGAAATGAAGCTGCCACAGACCTTCTCCCACTAAGACCAGGACATTTGGTGTGGACATAATCTACTGATCGGACGTAGAGTTGTAAGGCTATGCCGACGCCTGAGGTTACTCGCTTTTGGATAGCCCAGACATGGCCTGCAGTGTCTTGGAGAAATATCCATTGCTTTTTGAAGGGAAAGAGTCTGATGTCGATGCAATTTGCAACACTCTGCTCAGGTTTTGGCCAAATCTGCGCAGAAGCGAACGATGGGCGTCCACTCTGCAAATGCGCAGTAGGACCAGAGATGTTGAGAGGGGGAGGAGTAGATTCAAAACATCTTGGCATGGTTCATTGGACCATGCTATTGGACCTACAGCTTTTTTCATTGTTAGTCACTGTTTAATGACAACCTCATTCTGCAACAAGCCGACAGGAAGCTGCAACGAAGATGGCGCCTGCGGTGCGTGAAGTTTCAGGAGATGTTTGATTGTTGCCAGAAAAATGGGAATTGGATGCCTCGGAAAAGAAGTGAAGACCCACTGTAAGTTCTGCCGGTTTGGCATCATTTGTGGATGCACCATGATTTTGGCAGGAGATTCCAAAGAAGGACGCGGAGAAGAATATCCATACAATCGACATCAATCGACTTTGTACAAAGACTTGCAAAGATTAGCAGTGGAAGAATGTGGAAAAAAAGTGTGGGTTGAAATCTACCAGCATCGAGATATCTTGAGGATTCCTGCATTTTGAAGATGAGGAGATGTTGATGGGTGGGGAAAATAGATCACAAGCAGAATTCCAATTTCAATCACTGTCATAAATCATAAACGTATATTATATAAATATAAATCATATATATAATATTATATGAAAGTCAGGTACTGTATAGTATGTAGCAAACTTATTTCAAAGTGATCTTTGGTTTGTTGGTAGATCTCACATCAAACTCATGACCAACCTCAGGGACTGGCAGAAGGAAGTCAAGGCCCATCCCCGGTCATTTGGATTTGGAGTGCAAGAAAACCAAGTGCATAGATATGGTGTTTAGTTTGAGGTGACGTAGTGTTCTTAGATGTTCTTAAACCAGGCATGCTCCAAAGACTTGTCCCAGCAAAATCAACACATCAAACGAATGCAATCGCATTTTTGGTGTTTCTTTTTCAGAGTTTATTGCTGTAGTTGGTTGCTTTTTACCATTTTTGATGTGATGTTCTTGATTTGAAGGATGGTCGAGTCGCATGGCAAAGGTTAGTCATGCTCCAACCCCGTTTCATGACGATCAGGATGAAAAGAAATGGAAGTTCGGAGCCCCAGCCATGTGAGCATTGTGGTCGGTTCACATTCATAATGGCACCACCCAAAGGGCATCCGAAGATACATGTGTAATCGTGCACGTATATATGATTATACAATGTATAATATACATGATTGATCATTATTGTGTATTGTACTCTTGGAGCAAGAGATTCGTGTGGTAGTCATATGACTCGTATGTTATTTCATTCAGGTCTGCAAAGGAGAAGATCTCTCAGGCCGATCACCAATGGTAGGGCCATTGACAGGTCACAAATTTTCATTATTTTCAACTTTCCGTGTCAGATGGGTCCAAGCGTCTCTGCGTGTGAATGAAATGGCTGTCGCTGTTCCTTTGTCGCACCAGGCGACAGCGCTTCCATCAAAAAGCTCCACTGGCAGTCCCGGCAGGCCAGGTCAAGTTTCTAATACAGGAATGCACGTGTGAGACAAGTGGCATATATTTGCATTGTATTACCCACATGGTATGATCATGTATCATCATGGTATCATCATTGAATCATCCCCATTTCGTAGTATGCCACCGTTAAGGTCGGCTGATGGATGGGAAGTTGATCAACGTGGCCGTTGGTAGCACTGGCGGTTTTTGGTTTTTGACCCTGATCCCTGGCGGTCAAAGAAGGATCTACCACGACCTGTACAAATTTCAAGTGTTGATTTGTTCAAGTCATGTAAGCATCTCTGAACAGTCTCGTGAAATTCAATTCAACAATTCTTGGGGCCCTTTGACTTTGATCTTTCGCCAGCTATTCGCCAGGTTCCGTGTGATGGCAACTGCCTTGAGTATCCGCAGTCGCCCAGAGGTCAAAGGAATCGGTGGTCAAACATTAGGGCCTAGGGTGCTTTGACTGTGATATCTTGACACAGTTTGATATTGTATTAATATGTATTAATATGTATTGATATAATAATATAATAATATACTTACTTTTCTATTGTTATTATTGAATTATATTATATTGATATTTGTGTACATACATACTATACATGTACGTTATACATGACACCTTTCAAGATGTGTGGGATGATGCACACCATGGACTTGTGCGATTTGTCATGTTCAACGATGTTCATCTTGCTAAAGCAATCTGTTTTTGAACTATTCATTTAAAACCCAACGGGAAACCAATTCCCTTGCTACTAGAACTTCTTCAATCTCTGAGCCCTGGATAAGAAGACATAGAGATAGATTCGATGGAACATAATGGAACCAGGTTGACGACTGTTTATGCAAGTCGTTTCTTGTGCAAAAAAAACCACAGGTGGATGCTCCATTAGCTGGAGAACTTCCCTTTGGCGAGGTGTTTCAGGCACGGCCTGAAATCCCCCGGTTGGCGAAACTTCCAGCAGTTTTCGGGTTTGCCAAGTTGCGGAAACCACAGGCAGTTTCCTCCACTGGAGAGGACGGCTTCCGATTCTTGGAATTGTCTCGAGGCAAGGATTGTTGAAATGCTGGGCAAAGGGCCGGCCGGCCTAGATTTGTCAATGTTTGTTTGTATAGTGATCTTATGGCACCTCAAATCTCATGGAAAATCACCACAATTTTTTGTCCCTAAATTATGATATATTCATAATTTACTTGTAATAGGATGCAACAGGTGTTTTCAAAAGTTTCTCAGTTGAATCTGTGTTGGAGGCCGTGGGTGGGTGTTCAGCGATGCGCGGGTCGTGGCCTCAATACTTAAACACTTGGTGAAGATGTTGATTCAGCAAACATCTTGGGAAGGAACACTTCCCCAACCCACTGGCAATATATGATTATCTTTTATTTTCCAATCAATGGACCGATTCTACTGTTTGAAGTCATGAGAAGTTTTACAGTGACATAGCTTCAATACAATTTGTGACCTGTTGTTGATTATGATTCTACTGATAGTTTGCGAATCATATATGATACTAATGATGAAATGTAGATATAGCACAAGACAACCCCCTGCTTAGGATGACATCCACGCCTGCCCAGATTCAAGCAGTCCAGGTGCAACCTGTGCTTGTCATCGATGACACCGGCCACATGGTCGGGCGGCCCATGAGGACATTGGGATTGGTGCCTCGGGTGGCCCATGAAAGCGGAGATGACAATCTTTCTGACATTTTGGCTCTTCAGTTGTTTTTTTCCTTTCAAAGATGTGAAGACTACAGTTACTGCGGATCCGCATCCCGAACGGAGCCACCCCAGCCACTCAAGGTGACCGAGATGGAAAGTGCAGAGAGGACGGTATGGCCTCAAATGATCCAAAGCATTGGGGTTTAGATGGGTTTGCAATAGATGGGTTCTATTTTTTTTTTGGGATGGTTTAGGGTTGTTTGTAGTTGGGGTCATGGGGAGGCGGCTTCAAGAAATATGTTTTTCTCTGTTCTTCACACGGGACAGGCTTTTGGATTCATGGCCTGGCCAACATATAGATATCGCCGATCAACTTCTGCCACGCCTTAGTTTGAGCCGGAAGTCTCAATTGAGAAGCAGTTGATTGGAAAGACATAAAGTCATCTCACATCATCTCACATTTACGTGACTTGTGACTATCTGACTATCTTTCGTGATTTGCCTTCCTCGCCATTCCACCATGGCGAAATGGGACCATGCAGAAGACGCCTGGTTCTGGGATTGGGATGCAAAGCTGGCAGGTAAGTCACAGGCCGGACATGTCTGTCCTACTTGAGCTTCATTCAATGACTTTTGTTCACCCTGGCATGCACCTGTACTGGCCGCCCAAACATGCTGCAGAGGCCCATGCAGACTTCCAGAAGATGATGAGGGACTTTGTGGACCTTTGCTATTTGATTCAGACAACTGCTACAGTTTCTGCTGTGACAAGAAAGGAATCAGCATGCGGCATTGTTCCCAGCCAAGGACACTGTTATCCTTCCAAACATTGCTGATTGGGAAGAGGTTGGGTGAGACCTTCTTCGATGCAAACGACAAAAAAAGGGTGAAGGGTCGTAACAAAGTCGTATATCATCGAAGCAAAGATATTTCAATACCATTTCCATTGGACCAACCTGCCAGGTTGGAGGATATCCTGAGGATTTGCCTGCAAAGGCCTATGCAGCGGGCGTTTATGCAAGTGGTTTGCCGAAGGAGTATGGTTTCTTGGCAGTTCTTGAGATTTCTTGTTGCCATAAAAGAGCATAGTGACATTCCAAAGAGAGTCACAACTAGGCTACTGGGATGCAAATGTGCATCGTTTACTGACATTTCAATTAGATGCATGGCATACCCATGTCTTCGCCGAGGGGGTACCGGTGACTCGATGGATGCGTGGCATCGCTTTATCTACAATGTGCCTCTGCTTCATTGGGCTCAGTAGATTGGACTTGCTCCCAAGCCTTCACTAGGTAATCTATGGATATCTATGGTAACCTTTTCTGACTTTTTGGCTGCAAGTCTTGCGAATCAGGATGAGCTTGGCCGATGTTGTGCTGGTGGCTTGTGGGCATCCTTACTCACGCATGGCATTTCCTTGCCGCCCATCTTAGCATTGGGTACCGAAAAGCAAAAGGAGATGTATGCCAAGGAGAGCAAACTCGATGGAATTTTACATACGCCAGGGCAAATGAGGCAAAACGATCGAAAAGATAAAGGAATAAGGAAAGAACATGACAAGACACAACTCATCTTAACCCATGAAAAAATGGGTTCATCTTCCTCTCTGCAGATTGCATCCACTTCCCAGTTCTCAGCGCTTGGATGTGACGTCATGGCGATACGCCAAACCTTCACAACCTCCGAAAAGCTGAGTACATTTCGAAATGGCGTCCCTGAAACCCAACTTTTTTTTTACTACACCATTTTATACCATTTTGATATTATTTTGATGTTTTGATGTAATATGACGTATAAAGAATTTTGTATTTTCGAAAAATGGTGATTGGAAGACTATTATTTTTGAGATACCTGGGCAGGAGATCATCACCGGCCGCAAGCGCGCCTCCTTGGCAATCACGGAGCCTAGTGGTGGCTCTGATGTGGCAAATTTGGCCACCACTGCTGTTCGTGAGAAGGACGTGTACGTCCCTTGCCATCAAGTGCTGGGGGGGGGTTCCACTGTGAAATCCTTGTGGTTGCCAGTTTTCGACCCAAACTGGCCAAAAATGCTTGGATTTGTGTCGGGGGCGTATGTTTCATGGTCGGGGCACTCTCCCCACTTGCAACATTTGACTCACTTGTGAAATGGATCTGAAATACTTGCCGAAATCTGCAATTTTTGTCTCAGCTGCTTTAAGACTTTACAGCACTTCCATTTAAGGTACCTCATCTCTAGGAGTCTTAGTACCTTGTTTGTCCTTGTTGAAATACAACTTCTCCAAGGTGGTGAATGGACAAAAGACCTTCATTTCCGGCGGAATGCATGCAGTTTCCAGGTTGCAGCTTTTGGACAATTCTCTTGTTTTTAGCGCTGTATCTTTATTTTTGGATCGGAAAAAATTCGACCAAGGATTACTTCACCACAGCTGTTCGCACTGGCAGCTCTGGTGTTGGTATGAGGCTTAGCTTGGCGGCGATTTTCACAGGCTTCAGGCCGGTTTTCATCAGAGGTGTTTTTGAAGTCTTCATACTTATGCTGCTGCTCCGTTTTTTTCCCGTTTGAAGTCTTTTTGAGATTGACATGCTTCAGTGCCAACAAAATGCCAGAACATGTATGGATTATGATTTGATAGACAATTATTTTAAGATTGGACTTTATGATTGTTACCTTGTTATGACATATATCCTTGTGCTCTGAGGTGGAATCTCATTGCTAATGATTCCCCGGAACCTCCCGGGTGTGCATACAACTCGTTTGAAGACCCAAGGCACCTAATCTTATTATATTAAAAGAAGTTGCTTAGAGTTGTGATTTCTTGGCGTGCTTGAGATTTCTTGAGTCTTGAGTCTGAGTTAGTAGACGAAAAGGAGCGAAAAAAAAAAAAACATCCACACCGAAAAAAATCCAAGAATTGGTGGTATCTACCCATTGGGGGCGGCGAGATGAGAAAGCCTCCAAATTCTGTTGGACTTTGGCATCCTTAAGGGAAACAGCTGATGAGGCTGGGGGGTGAGCACCACAACCTTGGTGGCCTTCAACGATGTACGTGTACCAGTGGAGAATCTCTTAGGAGCTGAAAACAAAGGAGCCAACGGGGAGTGGAGTGGTACCAAAAAATTACAAACATATACCAAAAACAAAGGTTTCCATAAGGACATCATGAAATATCATGAAAGATTCTGAATGGAAATGTGATGAAACGTGATTTGTACTTTTTAAGAAGTATTTTTGGGGTACAGTGATGTGAATGGATGGCCAGAGAATGCTAACGACGAAGTGTTTGGATAGGGCAATACTGTATGTGGTCATGTTGTCCAGGGACAGAGCTGTCCTAGTTTTATGCAAAGTGCGTTCGATCGGGCCGGCAGCCGGAAGGATTTTTGGCCATCATGTTGAACTTCAACAATGAGCGCATGAGTATGGCAGTCGGAGCATGTCGGATGTCCCGATGCTGTTTGGAAGATGCCATCAGGCTGGCATGGGACATCCTACTTCGGGTGGCCAAGATATGCCAAGATCATTGAAGAGATGGATCCATAGTGGTTTGTAGGTTCTAACATGTTCTAACAGATGAGGACTAATCCATGTATTTTAATGTTGGGATGGGTGTCACGCAGCATATGACATAGCACTTGTGCCTCCAAACATTTGGTAGAGAGTTTGGTAGAGACATCACTTCTAAAAAAAGGTAACATTTGAATTTTCCAGTAGAAAAGGAGCAACAAACCGCATTTCTTGCATATTTCGTGCTTTGTTTTTTTCGTTGATCAAACATTTGGCAGAGGCTTTTTCATGCCAGTTTTGATCATGTTTGGATGTTTTCCCTCTCCCTGATGTTAGACAAGCTGGACAAGTTCTATCCAGTATAATCTACATATCTATATACTGTGAAATCATGAATTATCATGAGTCTACACACAATTGATTGCAACTCAATTCTTCCTTCTCCTTTATTGTGTTTTTGTTGTCGTTTTTTGGACGCTTGATATGACCTTGCAAAACAGCTAATGATCGCACAGTGAGAGGTTCGCACGAGTTCGAAAGACCTTTGGGAGGCCTTTGGTCCAACAACAGGCCCCTTGGAAACAATCTTTTTGGTGGATCAAAGGAATATCAGAATATCAACGGAAAAAAGTGCGAAACATGTAAGACTACAAGTCATTCAAATTTGAAGAGACCGGTGTTTTTAATCCAAATGCAGCGTCTGTTTTCAAATGTAGCCATTTGAGCTAAGCTGAAGGTTATCCGTCACAAGTTGATGGAGATGGCTCGAATGATTATGGCAACTAATGGGAAACTTGGATGTTTATGAAGACTGCACCGTCGAAGACTGCTTGGGGAATTATGATTTTGAGTCTACCCCGAGTATACCTGGATGGTTGGTATGTGGACGGTACGTGGCAGTCCTGTCAAGCACATAATTTTTTGAGATATTCATATATACAGTAGTAGTTGGATGTAGTTCGCCTCTCAAGTGTGCTAGTACTTCGTGCCTGCCACGGGACATTCCCTACCCCAGAGCTGTGAAAACAACTGCCAATCTTCATGGCCCAAGAGCAAGTCCAACCTGAGGTTTTTGGTCTCCGTGGCCGAAAGCATGGATGGAGATGACTACAATCGTTTGGGTGGTCGAATGGCCCTGGCCAAGGTTCAAGCCACTAGAACCCTTGACTCTCGGTGACAGAAACATCATGAGCAATGCAAAGCCTGTAGTTGAATGAAGTCTCTTTGTCTTGTGTTGCCAAGGTCATGCCAAGGTCTTCACGGCATTTCTATGCATTTCTTCAAGATATTTTTCTTAAGGCTGCATGATTTTGCTTCATGAAATTTCATGGCATACTTGTTATATCCCTGAGGAGTTTTGTGCTCGCGAAGCCTCCCAAATCTTGGGCGGCCGAAGCTACCTCCGAGGGAATCACATTGGTGGCCGCATTGAACGTTGTTGGCGCGAGGCTAGGGTTTTTTTGTGTGACTGTTTTGGGGACAGATCCATACAGATCCCTCGTGAAGGGTCATCAATCTTTTGCACTCTTCCGGTTTTGGCAAAAGATTCCGCACTGTGGGATGGAGGGTTTGATTGGCTGCAGGTTCGCGTGTATGCAATTGGAGGTGGTAGCAGCTTTCATTGCATGGTGGGTATGATGGGTCGTGTGAATGGGATGTGGAGGCCTAAACTTGGCAGTGTTGCAACTTCGCCCTACGGACCGCTATCAGAGCTTGAGTAAACAAAACAAGATGACGATGCAGAAAGAAGAAGATAGCGGCGATGATGGTAGCTACTGTATGACTTTTTAAAATCATGTTACATATCAAGACTTACTGATGGAGGGACTGTTTGTTCGATTGCTTCGTTGCTTGCTGTCCAAGATCTATCAGAGTATGCATTGATTCCAGAAATTTGCTAAGCATCCTCGCCCCAGTGGAAGCACATGACATGAAAACACCTAAACTGTTGACCTAGGCGAGGAAATCATGCTGGAACTTGGTTCCAGGATGGCGAAACTTTGAGAGCCATGCACAAGCGCATCTTGTGCAAGCTGCAACGACCCTCTGATTGGATCATATTGATGGTTTTTGCTGAGCTGCTATAAATCCAGCCATTTGAAGCTGGGATAAGCTAGCATGAACTATTGAAACGCCTTTGTTTTGGCGTCATGTTGTGTTTGGCAACCTCGGCAGACACTGAGCTTCTGTTACCTGTTACATGTAGATATCTATGATTGTGATATTCAATGTATTCTATGTACGACATATCGATATCATGTATAACAATAGCTATAATTCTGGGCAATTGTCAAAGAAGGACCACATAGATAAGATGGTACAAGGACAACTTGAACCTCAAGTATGTCAATACACTTTACATTTCCTAGCCAGCTCAAAAGCACTGGCAGCGTGCCTCTGACAAATGCCTTCAAGTTTTGGTGGTAAAGTCATAATACAATCAATGTCAATATCTGTAGTATAGTGTCAATATGCAACATGTGTCAACAAATCAGCAATACTTGAACTTTCAACTTTGAACTTCATCCATATCATTTGTGAATATTTATGATCTCTCTCCAACGGAAGCTCATGTGGTTTCAATTTTAGAATATTTGGCCCAGCAGTTGGTACTGCATGAGTTGCTGGTTGTGAAAACTCTGAAGCGAACTCAGAGAGAAGTGCTATTGCTTCTTCATGGTCTTGCCATTTGTGAAGCTGCATGCGATGTTGGAAGCATCCCTCTTGGTTCTGACATATATGGGTGTTTCCGAAAGTAGGGCTACCCCCAAATCATCCATTTTAGTAGGGTTTTCCATTATAAACACTCCATTTTGGGGTACCCCTATTTTCGGAAACATCCATATAAATCATGAGATGTGTTGGTTTTCTCCTTGAGTTGTGCCCTTCCAGGAGACCTCAACAGGTTCCGGTCTGCTTCCCAGAGAAGTTTCAGCTGCAAAATCGGAGGTTCATGGTGGCCCATGCGGCGAATCATCAACCATTCCTCGGCTTGTGTATTTACCAGGTAATTCACTTTCTTTGGTTTTTTTTGGGGGGGATATGAAATCAATAGAGACCACCATTTTCTGAGACCCCTTCATGGCAGTTCAGGTTTTTAGGAGCCTAAGATTCGCTGATCAAAGAAAAAGCATTTTTGAATCTCCTCTATTGGATTCCTCCCAAAATGTATACAAAGAAGTTTTATGAAAACCTGTCAATTAATCAATTCCCCAAATCAACAGATGGAGGTTGCAAGCCCCGTTTTTGGATCATCTGGCGATGGGTGATGGGGTGATGGGGTCCGAGGTAGAAGCTGAAGCGGAGCCGGAGCCGAGTTGCCAATCACCTAGGAGCAACTTTTCAAGAGAACGGAGATTTTCATGCTACTTGAACTGATGACAAAGATTTTATAATTGAA